>JAIOJX010000002.1:14250000-14337500 GCA_022376925.1 Tragulus kanchil | reverse complement strand
CAAAGAATGGCTATTCATGACGCTAGTTTCCTCCCAGCTTGCACTGTTATAACCACAAGGGTGTCCTTTTCCTTCCAGAGACGTTCCCTTGAACCTCTCACTGGTTTCAGAACCATGGGCCAGAGGCAAGCTGGCCAGGGTTTGATCTAGGTTGGCCACCATTACATTGCAGTGGCTCCAAGATTTGGAGGCTTTAGGAAATGAACAGTTGCAAGAAACAGGAGAGGACAATGGATTCATCCATCTTGATAGGGACTCTGCTGCCGTGCATACTGGCCGCCGTCCCCCAAAGAGGTTTAGAAAGATCTGCTGTCATCCTGGGGCTTCCCAGGTGGCTCCGTGGGAAAGAGTCTGCCTGCCAATGCAGGAGCTGCAGGAAATGTATGTTCAGTCCCTGGGTCAGGAAGATCCCCTGGAGGAGGAAGGACATGGCAGCCCACTCTAGTATTTTTGCCTGGAGAATGCCATGAACAGAGGAGCCTGGTGGGCTAGAGTCCATGGGGTCACAAAGAATCAGACATGACAGAGTGAGTGAGTGTGCATGCCCGCCTGCCGTGACCTTCCTAGAGTGAATGACTCTGTGTCTGTAGGTACCGGGCCCTCCCCGCCTGGAGCACAATCACTCATTCAAGGGAAGTACTCTGAGCCCTGCTCTAGAAATGAGGAGGAAAGGAAAAAAATCTCATTTGTGGAGCATGTGCTGTGTTTATGAATGTATCAGCTTGTTAATCATAACATTTGACAGATGAGGTGACCAAAGTGCAGAGGTAAAGGGGCTTAACTAGGATCACATGCCCAGGGAATGGCGGAAAGTGCAAGCCATAAAACTCAGTCTCATCCTTTTCCACCCCTTTACCTTTGGAGAGATGTCTTATAAAATTGACTTGATTAAATCTCCCTGGAAACTTACCCTAGACTTTTATGCTCCAAAGCAAAATGACAAATGACTAAAGGGGAATAGAAATCATCCTTTAATCATCTCCAAGGCCATAAGATGCACAGAAATTACTTTTTGGGGGGAGTGACAGTGCTTTCGGAGGGCAGTCTAAATTCTGGCTGAATACCATCAATAACAATAACAGTAAAACAGAGAAAGCAGGGACCATGTGGAAAAGGCTGGCGAGGGCTTTTCCACAGTCAAAGGTTCACATTCAATGAGGGAAATTAATATTTCACATTCACTTCCTTTGTTAGCCTAGACACTTGAAGGTCATTTGGAGAGTTTTTCCAGTTACCAGCTTGGCAATCTTTATCTGAGGAAGAGACATTGGGGACTCCCAAGGTGAGATAGCAGATCTCCTCCAGGTAGCCAGCTATGATAACTAGCTAGAGAGGGTATGTAATAATTAGCAAGCTCATTACCACCTGCCATTTCAGAACTGCATATCCATTCAAATTCAGTTGATATTCAGATACTTTTTATGAAATGAAAGAGGAGGGTGCTGATATTTTTCTGAAAGTCCATGTAACCTTGTGACATCAGTGTGCACGTGTGTGTGTGTGTGTGTGTGTGTGTGTGTATTCTTGTTCAACTGAGAGTTGCTCAGGTGGGGGTTGTGTTATTTTTAATCATGCTGAGAGCAGAGATTAGTCAGTTAAACTGGATTTCCTGGAGCCCTTATGGAATGTGGAACATTGAAGATGACAGTTCAGTCAGGGAGCTCAACATGGGCCTTGTAAGTATTTCACAAGGAAATAGGAAATACTCTTTAATAGCATCACTTCTACAATTATTGAATGGGCAAGATACTCAACGTATGTATTCATATATGTGACTTTGGATTATCAACTGCATAATCAGACTTGGATGATATGTAGCTTTTTATGGCATGTTTGTTGAGAGCCAGGAAAACTGGTAAGATGACTAGAAGATGAACATTAACGATGAGAAAGGGTGGGGAGAAGGAGAGGTATGGGTCTGCTTGTGTGTTTATTCGGAGACAGAAGGCTAAACATTGGTTGGCTTTTGGACCCTCTGTGTTGGGAAGTTTGAAAGACTAAACGCACTGGCTCCAGACCTGAGATAACAGAGGATGTCATTCATTCTAAACCATTGGTTGGTCTTTGGATCTTACAAAAACTTGAACTCCTAGACTTTTATGCTCCAAAGCAAAATGACAAATGACTAAAGGGGAATAGAAATCATCCTTTAATCATCTCCAAGGCCATAAGATGCACAGAAATTACTTTGGGGAGTGACAGTGCTTTCGGAGGGCAGTCTAAATTCTGGCTGAATACCATCAATAACAATAACAGTAAAACAGAGAAAGCAGGGACCATGTGGAAAAGGCTGGCGAGGGCTTTTCCACAGTCAAAGGTTCACATTCAATGAGGGAAATTAATATTTCACATTCACTTCCTTTGTTAGCCTAGACACTTGAAGGTCATTTGGAGAGTTTTTCCAGTTACCAGCTTGGCAATCTTTATCTGAGGAAGAGACATTGGGGACTCCCAAGGTGAGATAGCAGATCTCCTCCAGGTAGCCAGCTATGATAACTAGCTAGAGAGGGTATGTAATAATTAGCAAGCTCATTACCACCTGCCATTTCAGAACTGCATATCCATTCAAATTCAGTTGATATTCAGATACTTTTTATGAAATGAAAGAGGAGGGTGCTGATATTTTTCTGAAAGTCCATGTAACCTTGTGACATCAGTGTGCACGTGTGTGTGTGTGTGTGTGTGTGTGTGTATTCTTGTTCAACTGAGAGTTGCTCAGGTGGGGGTTGTGTTATTTTTAATCATGCTGAGAGCAGAGATTAGTCAGTTAAACTGGATTTCCTGGAGCCCTTATGGAATGTGGAACATTGAAGATGACAGTTCAGTCAGGGAGCTCAACATGGGCCTTGTAAGTATTTCACAAGGAAATAGGAAATACTCTTTAATAGCATCACTTCTACAATTATTGAATGGGCAAGATACTCAACGTATGTATTCATATATGTGACTTTGGATTATCAACTGCATAATCAGACTTGGATGATATGTAGCTTTTTATGGCATGTTTGTTGAGAGCCAGGAAAACTGGTAAGATGACTAGAAGATGAACATTAACGATGAGAAAGGGTGGGGAGAAGGAGAGGTATGGGTCTGCTTGTGTGTTTATTCGGAGACAGAAGGCTAAACATTGGTTGGCTTTTGGACCCTCTGTGTTGGGAAGTTTGAAAGACTAAACGCACTGGCTCCAGACCTGAGATAACAGAGGATGTCATTCATTCTAACCATTTGTTGGTCTTTGCATCGATCAAGACATCACAACGCCCTGAATGTCACATGTTTCCCTCTTGTTCCCTTCCACCCAGATAAATAGTCTGGGTTACAAGCTCAGTAGTAGAGGGTTCATTTATTCTCTTAATCATTCACTCACCTGTTCATCCTAGTTTTCAAAGCATATTTTATTCCATAAACTAATATGGACAACTTACTTTGTGCCAGGCATGGCATTAGCTCCTGAGGACGCAGACATGAAACATACATGATCTTGGCCCTGAGGAAACAGGTTCTGCAGATACTATATGAATTTCAATCTGTTTGGGGAAAATCTCCATAAGCAACTATCCTTCTGGTGTCTTCTGTAATAAAGACAAATAAAATATTCTTCAAATGCATAATTTCTGTGATTTCAGGCCTTCGCTGATGCTGTTCCCTGCCTGGAATATCTTCATCATCCTGCTGATACACCATAGTGCTCATCTGGCCGTGTTCCCTCCACAAAGACTTCTGACCACTTGGGTAAGACTTTTCCCATATCCATTCACTATTTCTCATCAGTCATGGATGTGAACTGCCTTGCACGTGACTTAATTGCTTTACAGGGTTGTACTCTGGACAGCAGAAATCATATCTAACATTGTATTTATGTGCTTTATAGCACAAAGAGCTTATAACATATTGTGAAGGTTTTAAACTGCGTCAGTAAATTCTTTGACCATCCTCCTTCAAGAGGTGGTGCTTAGCTCCCTTACCCTTGCACAAGGGCTTCACTTTGCTGCTCGTTTCTATTAAATAGAATAAAGCAGAAATGATGATGTGCAATATCAGAGACTAGTTAATAAAAGGCACTGTGGCTTATTGCTTGTTGTCTTCTGGGTATCTCCTTCAGTGGCTGTCATGAGGACACTCAAACAGGCTATGGAAAGGCCACCAGAGTCAGAAACTGAGGCCTCCTGCCAACCGTCAGGAGACCTGAGTCGGGACGATCTCCTGGAGAAGGGAATGGCAACCCACTCCAGTATTCTTGCCTGGAGAATCCCATGGACAGAGGAGCCTGACAAGCTATAGATCACAAAGACTCAGACATGACCGAGTGACTAACACCCACACACCCACACCCCCCCCACATCCCAACCATCAGGCTAATCGATCAAGACATCACAACGCCCTGAATGTCACATGTTTCCTCTTGTTCCCTTCCACCCAGATAAATAGTCTGGGTTACAAGCTCAGTAGTAGAGGGTTCATTTATTCTCTTAATCATTCACTCACCTGTTCATCCTAGTTTTCAAAGCATATTTTATTCCATAAACTAATATGGACAACTTACTTTGTGCCAGGCATGGCATTAGCTCCTGAGGACGCAGACATGAAACATACATGATCTTGGCCCTGAGGAAACAGGTTCTGCAGATACTATATGAATTTCAATCTGTTTGGGGAAAATCTCCATAAGCAACTATCCTTCTGGTGTCTTCTGTAATAAAGACAAATAAAATATTCTTCAAATGCATAATTTCTGTGATTTCAGGCCTTCGCTGATGCTGTTCCCTGCCTGGAATATCTTCATCATCCTGCTGATACACCATAGTGCTCATCTGGCCGTGTTCCCTCCACAAAGACTTCTGACCACTTGGGTAAGACTTTTCCCATATCCATTCACTATTTCTCATCAGTCATGGATGTGAACTGCCTTGCACGTGACTTAATTGCTTTACAGGGTTGTACTCTGGACAGCAGAAATCATATCTAACATTGTATTTATGTGCTTTATAGCACAAAGAGCTTATAACATATTGTGAAGGTTTTAAACTGCGTCAGTAAATTCTTTGACCATCCTCCCTTCAAGAGGTGGTGCTTAGCTCCCTTACCCTTGCACAAGGGCTTCACTTTGCTGCTCGTTTCTATTAAATAGAATAAAGCAGAAATGATGATGTGCAATATCAGAGACTAGTTAATAAAAGGCACTGTGGCTTATTGCTTGTTGTCTTCTGGGTATCTCCTTCAGTGGCTGTCATGAGGACACTCAAACAGGCTATGGAAAGGCCACCAGAGTCAGAAACTGAGGCCTCCTGCCAACCGTCAGGAGACCTGAGTCGGGACGATCTCCTGGAGAAGGGAATGGCAACCCACTCCAGTATTCTTGCCTGGAGAATCCCATGGACAGAGGAGCCTGACAAGCTATGGATCACAAAGACTCAGACATGACCGAGTGACTAACACCCACACACCCACACCCCCCCCACATCCCAACCATCAGGCTAATTTTCCAGTGATGTGAGTGGGCCACATTTTAAGAAATTCTTCCAGTCCCATTCGAGCTGTCAGATGATGGTCTCTGAGCTGATATTTTGATTACAGTCTCGTGAACATTTCTAAGCCAGACCACTCAGATAAATCATTCCTGGATTTCTGACCCTCAGAAACTGTTGAGGTAATAAGTGTTTGTTATTGTAAGCTATTCTCAGGGTATATCTTTCCCCTTCTCTATTGTCTTTCACTTCTCAGCTATTTTTAAAGGCTTCTCAGGCAACCACTTTGTCTTCTTGCATTTCTTTTTCTTTGGGATGCTTTTAGTCAACAATTTAAAGATGCTAAATACTGACACAATTTGCTATATAGCAATAGATCACCAATACCCAATACACATGTGTTGTTGTTCAGTCTCTATGTTGTGTTTGACTCTGTCACCCCATGGACTGTAGCTTACCAGGCTGCTCTGTCCTCTACTAACTCCTGTAGTTTGGTCAAATTCGTGTGTATTGAGTTGGTGATACTATCTAAACATCTTATCCTCTGCTGTTCCCTTCTCCTTTTGCCTTCAGTCTTTCCCAGCATCAGGGTCTTTTCCAGTGAGTTGGCTCTTTGCATCAAGTGGGCAAAGTACTGGAGTTTCAGCTTTAGCATCAGTCTTTCCAATGAATATTCAGGATTGATTTTCTTTAGGATTGACTGGTTTGATCTCTTTGCAGCCCAAGGAACTCTGAAGAGTCTTCTCCAGGGTCATAATTCAAAAGCATCAATTCTTCAATGCTCAGCCTTCTTTATGCTCCATATCTCACATCCGTATATGACCCCTGGAAAAACTGTAACTTTGATTATATGGACCTTTGTTGGGAAAATGATGTATACTTGCTCATTAGACCACCAATGACATCCACGCTGGTGAATTTTACTTGTGTCCTAGCAGCACTCAACACAGAAGTTGAATATGTCTTCTCTTTGAAAAAATTTTATATTTCTGGTATAAAACTCCAGGGTTTCATTAATCGCATTTTCCTTCTTACCTCCCCAGAGGTAATCATATCTTTCTACAGTTTACTTTCTTGTGATTGAAGCATTATTGTGTTTATTCAGATTTACTAATATCTGTGTTGTGTATGTAGTACTAGGACATGCATCCTAACTGCTGTCTGGTATTCATTCTGTGATTACGCCATAATTATCTATCTGTTCCCCTTGAAAGACATTTAGGTGATTTTCAGTTTTTCACTCTTGTTAATGCCACTGTGTTTTCATTCTTGTAGATGAATTCTTAATTCCATATATAAGATTTCCCCAGGATACATATTCATCTTAACTTTCTAGTTATTATCCAAATAGTTTCCAGAATGATTGTGCTAATTTATCTTTCCATCAGTTGTATATGGGAAGTCCTATTTTGCCCTAATCCTTAGGAACCTCTTATATTCCAAGGCTTCTTTATTCCCCCTCTTTCCTTCCTTGCTTCCTTTGAATCTTAGTTATAGTTCTTTTTAATCATTAATTTTATATTTCTTGGCCACTTACATCTCTTTATCTGTGACATTTATTCATATATATATATATATATGTATATATATATATATATATTATCCATTTTTGCCTTTGGTCATGTGCCTCTTTTGGATTGATTGATAAGAAGTATTTATATATTTTAGATACTAATATTGTCTTAAATAAATGTATAGCTTGTCTGAGACTCGGTTTATTACATCTGTGATGTATTCTCAATGTGGAAATTAAGGATTTGATAATGTAGGCAATTGTAATATCTTTTATAGTTTAGGGATTCAGTCTCCAGTTTGTTCCATGGCATGGAAAGAAATGATGGTGTGCACTCTCAGAGGCTAGGCCATAATTATTAACTTTTGCATACCTACGTTTACAATTGTTACACATTTTTATATACATAAATTTTATTTTTTCGTATTAGGTATTGACATATAATGTTGACATAATTGACACAGAACATTGTGTACACTTAGGTGAACAGTCTGTTGATTATTTGTTTATGTATGATTTACAGCGACAGCGGGTCTTTGTTGCTTTGTCCAGGCTTTCTCTAGTTGCGGTGAGCAGGGGCTACTCTTTGTGGCAATGTGTGGGCTTCTCACTGTGGTGGCTTCTCGTGCCGCAGGGCATGGCTGCGGGCACGCAGGCTTCAATAGCTGCAGCGCGTGGGCTCAGGAGTCGTGGCACCTGGGCTGCAGAGCACAGGCTCGGTAGTCGTGGTGCACAGGCTTAGTTGCTCCCCGGTGGGTGGAGTCTTCCCAGACCAGGAATTGAATCTGTGTCCTCTGCAGGCAGATTCTTATCCACTGTGCCACCAGGAAAGTCATGCTCACTCCCTTTTGATTTCTCAGATCTTAGTGCAAAGTTCACTTCTAGGAAATCTCCCATGATATGCGTAAGCTCAGCATATTCATGAAACCTGTACTTCTTCTCTCATGGTCCTTGTTCTGCTTTAAGCTGTTACTTTAAAGATTACCTACCAGTACACCGGACCTGAAATTCTGTGTGGAAAGTTGCCACACAAATGTGACTCACACTTCCTTCCCAGGAATCTAGCCAGCACTCAGGCGATGAACATCCTTTCAATCAGTGCATGCATATCTTTCCCCTTATAAGCCTGAAATGCCCCTGCTTCCATTAAACTGGTTGCTACTCAGAATTTTGGTTAGAGATAGCAGTGGGCTTTGCTTGGTATAGTACGTGTGTTTCTTAAGGAGTAAACTGAATTACGTTTAAATGTTCTGAAAGGGATTGCTATTTAAATGATCCATTTAGTAGATCTTTTCATGAAGCACAGAATGTGATGGTAAAAGTAAGCATGGCTTATCCTTTGGCATCTTCAGGCTTTTTACATCAGCAGAGACTCGGGGTGGGATGAGTGCACCTGCTTGTGGTGGAAGCGGTGAGGGAGTAGCAGTTCTTGATGGACCTGGGATAAGTTTTTTCTTTCTTTTTTTTTTTTTAAATTTTGTCCTTTTTTATTGTTGTTTTATCTATTTATTTTCATCCATCTTTGTTCTTTGGCCTGTCTGGGCCTCCCATTGCAGTGGCCTGCCTCGCTGCAGAGCACCGGGTCTGGGCACATGTGCTCCAGAGTGCTGGCTGGTAATTGGACACACATGTCCAGCCGTCCTGAGGCACGTGGGATCTTCCTGGACCAGGGATTGAACCAGCACCCCTTGCACTGCAAGGTGGGCTGTCTACCCACTGGACCACCAAGGAAGTCCTGGACCTGGGACAAGTTTAAGCACAGGTTTGATCATTAACCTATGTAGTGTATTTTTATGAAACCAGACTGAATTTTAATCTTTAGTAGGGACCAATTATTTCAATCTTTTCACCTACTAATGAGAAAACTGAGACCACTTACTCTTTCCCTTGGAAGAAATCTGTTATTTGTGGGAAGTCCCTAAAATGACTGTACTGCAGAATTGATGTCAGGATTGAGATCAACCCATTCAACCCCCTCATGATACAAATGGGAAATGGACCCGGGTGGTCAGGACCCTTGTCAAGTCCAACTGATTATTCATTGATGAGCTGGACTGCAACGTAGACCTTATGTCTCTTAGCCCAGTGCTGTCTCTGTGAGTTGATTTTTTGTTGAGAAGTTAATGGTCCTGAGTTTCAGATCCCTGAGAATAAGTGCAGCCTCCTGTTGGAGAATCCACGGTTTGGAATCAGAAAAGACCTGGATTTCAAATTCCGCTAACATCTCAGTGACTTTAGGTAATTTACACTTTTCTATTTGTCAGAGCCTCAGTTTACCTGTCTGTGAAATAGGGACATTAATAGTGCTACTCTGTAGAGTAATTGTGTCTCTCATGTGGTAATACATGTGACAAGCTTGCATGAGGGCCCAGCGTATAGAGCATACAATGGTGATGGTAACAATGACGATAATGGTGATTTTAATGATGATGGAGCTCTTGTTACTTCATCTCGCCCTTAGATAAAAGGGCACAAGTCCATTCCCTCTCCTCTAAGATTTGGCCATGACTAAATAAGGCCAAACTAACTCAAAAATGAATCCCAAATGAAACAATTGACTAGAAAGAGATAGTTCTTACTCTTGAATAGAAGATACTGATTTAATTTAAAGCTGTTACTGTGCTGCTAATGGCCTCCAGTCTAACAGAGCTGCTGTCTAGCTCCCGCATCGGAAAAGGTACTGAAGAGAGACTTCCATGGTTTTCTTCTCTTTCCCAGTTCTGTCTTCACCTCTGCCTTAAAAATAAACACATATCTACCCCTCAAATGAATAAGTGGCTCAGACAGTAAAGAATCTGCCTGCAATTCAGGAGACCTGGGTTAGATCCCTGGGTTGGGAAATTCCCCTGAAGAAGGAAATGCCTGTATTCTTGCCTTGAGAATTCCCTGAGAGAGAAACCTGGTAAGGTACAGTCCATGGGGTCACCAAGAGTTGGACACAACTGAGTGACTAACACTACTGTCACTACCAATTCATAAAGCGAAGGAAAGCCTTAAATCCCCTCGTACTGCAGAATTGATGTCAGGATTGAGATCAACCCATTCAACCCCCTCATGATACAAATGGGAAATGGACCCGGGTGGTCAGGACCCTTGTCAAGTCCAACTGATTATTCATTGATGAGCTGGACTGCAACGTAGACCTTATGTCTCTTAGCCCAGTGCTGTCTCTGTGAGTTGATTTTTTGTTGAGAAGTTAATGGTCCTGAGTTTCAGATCCCTGAGAATAAGTGCAGCCTCCTGTTGGAGAATCCACGGTTTGGAATCAGAAAAGACCTGGATTTCAAATTCCGCTAACATCTCAGTGACTTTAGGTAATTTACACTTTTCTATTTGTCAGAGCCTCAGTTTACCTGTCTGTGAAATAGGGACATTAATAGTGCTACTCTGTAGAGTAATTGTGTCTCTCATGTGGTAATACATGTGACAAGCTTGCATGAGGGCCCAGCGTATAGAGCATACAATGGTGATGGTAACAATGACGATAATGGTGATTTTAATGATGATGGAGCTCTTGTTACTTCATCTCGCCCTTAGATAAAAGGGCACAAGTCCATTCCCTCTCCTCTAAGATTTGGCCATGACTAAATAAGGCCAAACTAACTCAAAAATGAATCCCAAATGAAACAATTGACTAGAAAGAGATAGTTCTTACTCTTGAATAGAAGATACTGATTTAATTTAAAGCTGTTACTGTGCTGCTAATGGCCTCCAGTCTAACAGAGCTGCTGTCTAGCTCCCGCATCGGAAAAGGTACTGAAGAGAGACTTCCATGGTTTTCTTCTCTTTCCCAGTTCTGTCTTCACCTCTGCCTTAAAAATAAACACATATCTACCCCTCAAATGAATAAGTGGCTCAGACAGTAAAGAATCTGCCTGCAATTCAGGAGACCTGGGTTAGATCCCTGGGTTGGGAAATTCCCCTGAAGAAGGAAATGCCTGTATTCTTGCCTTGAGAATTCCCTGGAGAGAGAAACCTGGTAAGGTACAGTCCATGGGGTCACCAAGAGTTGGACACAACTGAGTGACTAACACTACTGTCACTACCAATTCATAAAGCGAAGGAAAGCCTTACTTTAAATCCAGCTCCCAGTGAAGGCGAGAGGAACATTCTCTAGGCTCCAGAGTTAAGGCTGCTCACATTCTCACTGTGGTCCTCTGTCTGCCAGCTTTGAATGTTAGAGACATGAGAGAGGAGGGTGAGTTTCGCAGCTTCCAGGAAAGCTGATGCCTAGGGGCCTTCTGGTTCCCGAGAGAACATATTCTTAAGATTCTTATGCAAAATTCCTCTTCTGCCTCTCCACATTTTAGAAGATTGACTCTCTTGGCTGCTTCCCTGTAAACTATCAGCTCACAGCATGGAAGGGGAGGACACTGTCTTGTATCATGAAATGAGATAGCATGGCCAGGGTCGTGTAGAAGAGTGCCACAGAGTACTGGGATGATCAGCGATGACACTTAGGCTATGATAATGAATTCCTACCTCAAATATGGAAAATATGGTGAAGCATTAAACGACTTACGTGTTCTCTCCCATTCAGTGTGACCTCAGATGGAGAAAGATGTCCTCCAGGATAAATACCCAGTAGTCACCCTGTCGTTGATAACCTGGCTGAACTGAGTGGTACTTATGCCTCCAGCTTTGGCATCTCTCTTGCTTAGAGCTTGGCATCTTCTTTTATCCCGTCGTGTTGTCCTTGACTGCCCACAATAACCTTGCTCCTTGGATGGAGAACTGGTCCCATTGCTGTCTTTTAGACGCTGGTACTGAGGTTGCTCGGTGATGGTTTGATTCCTTAGTCCTCCACCATGGGGAGCGAAGCCGTGTTCTGTGCTCAAGCTGTCCCGTACCTCTCGCTATTCACCACGCTAAACATGATACTGTTCTGGGAGAGAGAAGCAGAAATGAGAAATGGACAGTGGCTTGGGGTCCAGTGATTCCTGAGACCGGCTGCAGCTCAGCCCTTTATGCATTTAATGAAGTTTGCGATTAGTGGCCCTTTGTGTTAAAGGTAAGCTGCCTAAGGTTGGGTTTCTGTCAGTGGCCACTAAGCATTCTGATAATGGAGATGCTAACTATACCACTGCCCCGTGAGGACTGGCTATGTCTGATTTCTTTTCCCAGCGTCTTGATTCATTTTTCACCAGCTCAAGGATATACTTGAGTACACAAGGTACACGCTAACATGGTAAGACATTGCTTTTTGAAAAGCTCACTGATCGTGGCCAGCCGTTACACTGTGGCCATAATGGTTTAGATGCTGCCGCTAACTATGTTTGAGGACCTGGGCCAAGTCACTTCTCTTACCTGGGCCTCTTTCATCTGTAAGAGGAAGTGTGAGGATTAGATGCTGTATGTCTCCAAGTACAAGAATTTGTGGTATTAAACGAAAGTATTTAGGGACTGACAAAGCTTCAAAATCGAAACCAGGGATTGCCAAAGATCAGGCACTGTACTCTTTGGGGCTGGAGGTATGGAGGAGGCACAGAAAGGAATCTGAAATATTTGCTTTTTCATGCATGCCTTCCTCTCATCCCTCACCCATTTTGATATACCCCAGTGCTGGATCTCGGGAGAGAAGTTTGAAATAAACACAAAAATTGCAGGCTCAAAGCACATTTATAGAACAGGAACTGAGATAGAGGAAAAGGCTCTGGAAGTGATGAAACCAGATGAAGCAGCCTTTCTCGGCCAAGATCCGTGTTGCTCTGGCCTCTTGGTGGTGTATCAAGTTTCTCTGGATCTCTCCATCCCAGATAATCCTTCGTATGGTTACCAGGGTGATGTTGCTGAAACACAAATCCTGTTGCAGCATCCTTTCTGCTTAAAATTCTTTCGAGATTGCTTTTGCCTTCAGGAAAAGCCCAAACTTCTTAACAGAACATTCAAAGCTACGAGGCCCCCATCACTGTTCCCACTGCTCGCGGTGCCTGCTCCTCCGACCCCACCCCCAGTGCCTCATGATGGCAGGACATACGGAACTGCTTCCTGCTTATGAAGAAGGCTAAACTGTTCCTCACCTCTGTGCCTTTGAACATGTACAGTTTCCTCTGCTTGAGCCTCTCCTCCTCCCTCCCACCCTCTTCTCCCCTTCCTGCCTGACAAATTACTCTCCATCTTTCTTTGCAGCTGAAATAGCACCTTCCCCATGGAACCATCCCTCACCCTCTCCTCTCGAAGGCACGCAGTCTCAGCCTCTGTTTTCACACTTCCCCTGGTTTATTGTTTTTATTTATTTGCAACTCTGCTTCCCTGCGAGACTGTCAATACCTGGAGAGCCTCCTTCATACCAGGTAGTCAGAAATGCTCCTTGATACACACATAAGTGCTTCTGAGACACAAGATCAACCTTAAATTGTCTTGTTTATCTAGAAAGAAGGGGAGACGAACATGTAACAAATATATGGGCACCCTAAGGAAATTTCCTGAAGAGGCATCAGTAAATGTCAAGAATTTGGCTTAAGGTCATGGACAAGGCCCAGAATGTATGTTTTGGTGGTTTTTTTTTTTTTTTTTGGTTTCTGGTTTTTCAGACTCCTGAGGCCAATGATTCCTTGAAGCTGAGCTATTTGACTGAATTAGTAATGCCTGCACATCACCTGGTGAAAATCAAAAGGCTGCAAAGAACCTCTGTGTTGGTAGCGTTAGAAGTGCTCTTTCTTACAAGTAGGATTTATGAAACGCTTGAAGGACTGTGGGAGAGGCACACTCATCGAGTGCGTGATATTCAGGTAACATTTTCCGAAGATGATGGCATTTCTATCAATCACTCTGACACCGAGTTTAATGGCCTCCACCCTCTTCTTGCTGCCTTCTTGTCTGATACGTAGATAAAATAGAGGATAGAGAAGAATAATAAGATGTTTCCATGGTTCTGAAAGGAGGAACGTGTCTCTTACCTAAAAACGTCAAGTTACTTGATGGCACCTTCCTCCTGACAGCCTGGGCCAGGCAGTTGTGCGCCCACAGTCCTGCGTACTTTTCCTTGTTGGCGGTATATCCAGGTTGCAGTGCACACAGTCGGTGTAAGTGTTCGCTTCTCACGTTTCCCTTTCGGTGGATGGTACGCTCTGTGTGCGTAGGGACCCGTACTGAGGCTGCCACGCAGTCTAGTCTTCCTGGATAAAACAATGAGTGAAAAACCCTGTTCCCAAAGCAGGTGTCTGTATGTACACATTGAAGTGTGTCTGTGCACACAGAATGGGAGCTAGGGACTCAGGAGGTGGCGTACGTGTAAGCGACAGGAGAAGCAGAATCAGCTAATTCTGGCCCTCTGATGCAAGCCAACATGCTTCTTCACCCCAGCCCTGACAGTTTACAAAAGCAAGCTGAGAGTCCTACTGATATTCTTCCCAAATATTCCTCAAACTGCCTTTTCTGCATGAAGTGTACCCCCACGCTTTACTTTCTGTAGTTTGTGTTGCTAAGTTGCTTCAGTCGTGTCCGACTCTTTGTGACCCCATGGACTGTAGCTGCCAGGCTGCTGTGTCCAGGGAAGTCTCCAGGCAAGAATACTGGAGTAGATTGCCATTTCCTCCTCCAGAGGATCTTCCCAACCCAAGGATTTAACTCAGGTCTCCTACATAGCAGGCAGATTCTTTACCAACTGAGCTGCCAGGGAAACCCTTCTGTAGTGTATGTTATGAAAATACTGGGTTTTGTCAGTGGATGTCCAGTAGGAATGTATAGGATCATTTGGAATGTGCTTTGTAAAAAAAAACATGCCAGGGCTTCCCTGGTGGTCCAGTGGGTAAGGACACTGCCTTGCAGTGCAAGGGGCGCCGGTTCGAGCCCTGGCCTGGGAAGATCCCACGTGCCGCAGAGCAGCTGGACCGATGTGTCCAATTACCGAGTCGAAGCGCTGGAGCGCATGTGCCCAGAGCCAGTGCTCTGTGACAACAGAGGCCACCGCGATGGGAGGCCCACATGGGCCAAAGAACAAAGATGGATGAAAATAGATAAATGAAAGACCAATAGAAGTGGCTCGCCCACTCCCCTCCCTCCCAAAACCCGCTCCCCCAGAAAAAAAAGTGAAAAAAAAAAACCCAAAACATGCCACTGCCTATCTCTTCCCTGTTCCCCTGATGACATAAAACAGCTTCGTTGCAGGAATGCCCTTTGCTTTACTCACTGAGAATGACTATTTTGGGTAGTGGCTAAAGACAGGCTCCAGGCTCCTCGAGGGTAGGGGCCATGGCCCCAAAGACAGCGCATGTGGCATCATGAGTGAAAAACCCTGTTCCCAAAGCAGGTGTCTGTATGTACACATTGAAGTGTGTCTGTGCACACAGAATGGGAGCTAGGGACTCAGGAGGTGGCGTACGTGTAAGCGACAGGAGAAGCAGAATCAGCTAATTCTGGCCCTCTGATGCAAGCCAACATGCTTCTTCACCCCAGCCCTGACAGTTTACAAAAGCAAGCTGAGAGTCCTACTGATATTCTTCCCAAATATTCCTCAAACTGCCTTTTCTGCATGAAGTGTACCCCCACGCTTTACTTTCTGTAGTTTGTGTTGCTAAGTTGCTTCAGTCGTGTCCGACTCTTTGTGACCCCATGGACTGTAGCTGCCAGGCTGCTGTGTCCAGGGAAGTCTCCAGGCAAGAATACTGGAGTAGATTGCCATTTCCTCCTCCAGAGGATCTTCCCAACCCAAGGATTTAACTCAGGTCTCCTACATAGCAGGCAGATTCTTTACCAACTGAGCTGCCAGGGAAACCCTTCTGTAGTGTATGTTATGAAAATACTGGGTTTTGTCAGTGGATGTCCAGTAGGAATGTATAGGATCATTTGGAATGTGCTTTGTAAAAAAAAACATGCCAGGGCTTCCCTGGTGGTCCAGTGGGTAAGGACACTGCCTTGCAGTGCAAGGGGCGCCGGTTCGAGCCCTGGCCTGGGAAGATCCCACGTGCCGCAGAGCAGCTGGACCGATGTGTCCAATTACCGAGTCGAAGCGCTGGAGCGCATGTGCCCAGAGCCAGTGCTCTGTGACAACAGAGGCCACCGCGATGGGAGGCCCACATGGGCCAAAGAACAAAGATGGATGAAAATAGATAAATGAAAGACCAATAGAAGTGGCTCGCCCACTCCCCTCCCTCCCAAAACCCGCTCCCCCAGAAAAAAAAGTGAAAAAAAAAAACCCAAAACATGCCACTGCCTATCTCTTCCCTGTTCCCCTGATGACATAAAACAGCTTCGTTGCAGGAATGCCCTTTGCTTTACTCACTGAGAATGACTATTTTGGGTAGTGGCTAAAGACAGGCTCCAGGCTCCTCGAGGGTAGGGGCCATGCTGCCCCATCTTCAGTGTGGTATTTAGAGCAGTGCCTGACATGTGGCAGATGCATAGTAAATATTTGCTGGATGAATCACTGAATCTCCCTCTTAGCATCTGTCTTTGTACCTGCTCTGAGTGGTTTGGTTTGAATTCTTGGCTCTGTACCTTGATATCCTTCCCCATCTCCCTAGGACTTGACTCTCCTCTTGGTTTGCTTCTTGTCAGTTTACACCTCAGTGCTCTTTCCTGTGGTTCGATCCATCTGTCTGTATCATCTTGGCATTGTCCATCATCTCAGGAGAGCACCCCCTACCGCAGCACCCTGATTTCTTGGAACAGGTATGTGCTTCTGCCTTTTGGCTCTTGTCTAAATCTGATCATCCCCCTCTTCCCCTCAAGGTGAGAGATCTGGAAATGTTCATGCTGCTGGAACTGTGCAATACATGCAGGTGATATTTGCCTACTTAACAGCACTAGGGCAGCAAGGAGATCAAACCAGTCAACCCTAATGGAAATCAACCCTGAGTATTCATCGGAAGGACTGAAGCTGAAGTTGAAGCTCCATGACTTGGGCCACCTGATGTGAAGAGCTGACTCATTGGAAAGGACCCTGATGCTGGGAAAGATTGAGGGCAGAAGGAAAAGGGGGCAACAGAGGATGAGATTGGATAGCATCGCCAACTCAATGGACATGAATTTGAGCAAGCTCTGGGAGCTGGTGAAGGACACGGAAGCCAGGTGTGATGCCGTTCATGGGGTCACAAAGAGTCAGACATGACGAGGCAACTGAACAACAGCAACAACAATGGTGCTTAGTGGCACTTGCAGTTAGGCCATTAGATATTGAAGGGACATTGGATATGAAGGTCCAGGACTCGCACCCTAGTCTGAAGTCTTCTCCTTAGGCAGTGCAATAGTCAGCCTATTGCTTGATCAGACCTTCAGCTGATCGGGTGAGCCCCACCCACACTATGGAGGTCTATCTGCCTTCTCAAGGTCAGATTTAAATGTTCATCTCACTGAGAATGACTATTTTGGGTAGTGGCTAAAGACAGGCTCCAGGCTCCTCGAGGGTAGGGGCCATGCTGCCCCATCTTCAGTGTGGTATTTAGAGCAGTGCCTGACATGTGGCAGATGCATAGTAAATATTTGCTGGATGAATCACTGAATCTCCCTCTTAGCATCTGTCTTTGTACCTGCTCTGAGTGGTTTGGTTTGAATTCTTGGCTCTGTACCTTGATATCCTTCCCCATCTCCCTAGGACTTGACTCTCCTCTTGGTTTGCTTCTTGTCAGTTTACACCTCAGTGCTCTTTCCTGTGGTTCGATCCATCTGTCTGTATCATCTTGGCATTGTCCATCATCTCAGGAGAGCACCCCCTACCGCAGCACCCTGATTTCTTGGAACAGGTATGTGCTTCTGCCTTTTGGCTCTTGTCTAAATCTGATCATCCCCCTCTTCCCCTCAAGGTGAGAGATCTGGAAATGTTCATGCTGCTGGAACTGTGCAATACATGCAGGTGATATTTGCCTACTTAACAGCACTAGGGCAGCAAGGAGATCAAACCAGTCAACCCTAATGGAAATCAACCCTGAGTATTCATCGGAAGGACTGAAGCTGAAGTTGAAGCTCCATGACTTGGGCCACCTGATGTGAAGAGCTGACTCATTGGAAAGGACCCTGATGCTGGGAAAGATTGAGGGCAGAAGGAAAAGGGGGCAACAGAGGATGAGATTGGATAGCATCGCCAACTCAATGGACATGAATTTGAGCAAGCTCTGGGAGCTGGTGAAGGACACGGAAGCCAGGTGTGATGCCGTTCATGGGGTCACAAAGAGTCAGACATGACGAGGCAACTGAACAACAGCAACAACAATGGTGCTTAGTGGCACTTGCAGTTAGGCCATTAGATATTGAAGGGACATTGGATATGAAGGTCCAGGACTCGCACCCTAGTCTGAAGTCTTCTCCTTAGGCAGTGCAATAGTCAGCCTATTGCTTGATCAGACCTTCAGCTGATCGGGTGAGCCCCACCCACACTATGGAGGTCTATCTGCCTTCTCAAGGTCAGATTTAAATGTTCATCTCACCCAAAAGTACCGCGTAGAAACATCCAGAATAACGTTAGGCTATATATCTGCGTGCCATCACTCAGCCACATTGGCACAGAACATTAACCATTGCAAGAAGTCTCGAAGTAGCCCTGGGTCTCAGTTTTTTTGTTGAAAAATAAGAAAGTGGGATTCTATGTCTTCCAACTAAAAGAATGAGTTCTATGTTTAGGAACCAGGCTAACTGGATAGAGCTCAGGATTTGGGGACAGAGAATGTTCAAACACTTCTACCTCTTTTGATGTCTGATATCTAACACCACCTGGGTACCTGGCTAGGAATCCCTAATGATTTGAGGATGGGCCCAAAGACCTGGCTCTGAAAGGAACCCCTCACATCTCTTGCTAAATGTCAGTGGTATCATGTTCCTATATCAAATGAGAGAAAAAAAGATCCTGATTTTAATTTTAGACACATTGCAATGATTACATTGCCATTATTATTCCTTGCTTTTTATTTTTCTCAGTAATTTCCACATGATTTAACTGGCCTTTTGTGCTTTGAAATCAATTTGGCATTCTGCAGTTGACTATAGGTCGCCCCCTTGGGGCCTGCTGCTTTTGGTCAGCCGTAACCCATTCAATAAAGAGGACACATGTTTTTTTTCCCTTTTGCATTTTGAATTTTCATCAGAAGTTCAGCATGTGATAAATTGCTGAAGCTATGTGGCCTCTATTCAAGATTGTACCTTGTGACTCTCCAAGAAAAGAAAAATGACCCTTGATCAATAGGGAGTGTTTGTCCAGCATTCAGAAGACGCTGGAAGGGAAAGTTAAAGTGTAAACACCGATGTCTGCTGAATATTTGCACAGCCTTTATAGTCAACTGATGCTACAGGGGAAGCTTGCAGATTTAGATACTGAGAGAACTAGGCAAGGAGCACAATCTTCTGGCTGGGTGGGGTCTTTGGCAAATTGTAAAAGCAACCACTAAACTAAAAAACATAAAAACAAAACCAAAACACTTCCCTTGCTGCCAGGATTTTTTTTCATCAAACTAAGCCCCACCCACACTATGGAGGTCTATCTGCCTTCTCAAGGTCAGATTTAAATGTTCATCTCACCCAAAAGTACCGCGTAGAAACATCCAGAATAACGTTAGGCTATATATCTGCGTGCCATCACTCAGCCACATTGGCACAGAACATTAACCATTGCAAGAAGTCTCGAAGTAGCCCTGGGTCTCAGTTTTTTTGTTGAAAAATAAGAAAGTGGGATTCTATGTCTTCCAACTAAAAGAATGAGTTCTATGTTTAGGAACCAGGCTAACTGGATAGAGCTCAGGATTTGGGGACAGAGAATGTTCAAACACTTCTACCTCTTTTGATGTCTGATATCTAACACCACCTGGGTACCTGGCTAGGAATCCCTAATGATTTGAGGATGGGCCCAAAGACCTGGCTCTGAAAGGAACCCCTCACATCTCTTGCTAAATGTCAGTGGTATCATGTTCCTATATCAAATGAGAGAAAAAAAGATCCTGATTTTAATTTTAGACACATTGCAATGATTACATTGCCATTATTATTCCTTGCTTTTTATTTTTCTCAGTAATTTCCACATGATTTAACTGGCCTTTTGTGCTTTGAAATCAATTTGGCATTCTGCAGTTGACTATAGGTCGCCCCCTTGGGGCCTGCTGCTTTTGGTCAGCCGTAACCCATTCAATAAAGAGGACACATGTTTTTTTTCCCTTTTGCATTTTGAATTTTCATCAGAAGTTCAGCATGTGATAAATTGCTGAAGCTATGTGGCCTCTATTCAAGATTGTACCTTGTGACTCTCCAAGAAAAGAAAAATGACCCTTGATCAATAGGGAGTGTTTGTCCAGCATTCAGAAGACGCTGGAAGGGAAAGTTAAAGTGTAAACACCGATGTCTGCTGAATATTTGCACAGCCTTTATAGTCAACTGATGCTACAGGGGAAGCTTGCAGATTTAGATACTGAGAGAACTAGGCAAGGAGCACAATCTTCTGGCTGGGTGGGGTCTTTGGCAAATTGTAAAAGCAACCACTAAACTAAAAAACATAAAAACAAAACCAAAAACACTTCCCTTGCTGCCAGGTGGGAGTGGAAACCCAGTGCTGCTGATTTTTCAATCAAAGCCTGAAATCTGGGGTTTTACTTAAAGTGTACTTTTTTAAAAAAGGGCTAGCAGTTAGTTCAAACTGAATGTGGGACACCATGAGAGTCAACACATCTTGTCTGTAAGCCTGGTCCCAGCCTGCCAGTGGCTGGTTTGTGGCCTCCCTCTATCTTGTCTTCCCTGGTGGCTCAGGTGGTAAAGAATCTGCCTGCAATGTGGGAGACTCTGATTCGATCCCTGGGTCAGGAAGATCCCCTGGAGAAAGGAATGAAAACCCACTCCAGTATTCGTGCCTGGAGAATTCCATGGACATAGGAGCCTGGTGGGCTACAGTCCATGGGGTGGCAAAGAGTCAGACACAACTTGAGCCTAACACACTCTGTCTTATACTTCACAAAACTGAGATAATATGCTAAACTCTGGTAAAGAAGCACTCCAAAGATGCTTGTTCCTTTTCAACATATAAACAGGATGCTAAATCCAGGACTCTGCCGTCCACCTCTGTGTCACGGGGAGGGAAGACAAGATGTATCCTGAAGCTGAGGAGGCTGAAGCTTCAGAATTCCTCATCACAGAGCTCCTTCCAAGGCCCTGGGAGAGCCTTGGTAATGAGATTATATGAGTATGTGTTTCTGTAGAATTTGCAAAAGTATTTAAACTGTTCTAGCTACAATGCTTTAGGACCATGCTCTACATCCAGTCTGGGTCTTCACTTTTTCTCATTTCTGTCAATGTGCAGTGCTGGTATAGCAGCTAGGGGCATAATTTGGAAATCCAGCTAGCAAGAAATTCCATATTTTGGAAATCAGTTATCAGGGTTTCTTAGTCTTGGCGCTCTTGACATACTGGACTGGATAATTCTTTGCTGGGGGCTTGTCCTGAGCATGAAGGATGTATGCAACATTCCTGCTCTTTATCCACTGGGTGTCCATAGCAACACCCAAGCCCCTCCCCCACCCACTCTCACAACAGTGACAAAGTTCCCTGAGGAGGGCAGATTGAACCTTATCCCCTGAGAACACTGAACTAGTGGAACGTTGATCTTTAGGTATATCTAGCTTGCTTTGGTCACCCAGGTCATATTTGTGCCCCGGTTTGCAATATTGCTAAATGTCGGTACAGACATGGCTTCCACAAATTGTTGGGCTCCTCTTAGTCCCAAGCCACCCAGCCACATGACCCAAATGGGTTGGACCAGGATGACAGATCCCAGCATGGAAACCCACGGAATGGAGTAGAAAGAAATGCTGGAAATGACAGTGTTAGAGGCTGGTCTGGAAATGTCTTCCAAATCTTACAACTCAGGTGTTAAAGTAACTTGATAGAAATTCCCCAATGATGGCAGCAAATCTCCCCAGATATATGTGGTTTAGTGTGACTCTGAAAGGAAACGGTCTAACCTATCAATAATACAAATAAATTTTGGAAGAAAGACTGAATTGTTTATTTTTCACACTATTGAAAAAAATACAAAGTCATCTTGTATAGAGGAGATCAAAGAGTCTACAATCTAGAGATATGGAAGAAAGTATTATAGAGTAAGATCAGGTAAATAACAGTATTGTTTTTCTGAGTTTCATTTGTAGTACTTATCAGATTTTTAAGCTTTTTATTTTGTTGTGATGTATTGTCTAACACAAAGTAAATATTTGTTGTGTACTTAGTTTTGTATTCACTGTTGTTCAGTCAATAAATGTCATCCAACTCTATGCGACCCCGTGGTTGCAGCATGTCAGGTTCCTCTGTCCTCCATTATTTCCGGGTCTGTTCTAGCTACAATGCTTTAGGACCATGCTCTACATCCAGTCTGGGTCTTCACTTTTTCTCATTTCTGTCAATGTGCAGTGCTGGTATAGCAGCTAGGGGCATAATTTGGAAATCCAGCTAGCAAGAAATTCCATATTTTGGAAATCAGTTATCAGGGTTTCTTAGTCTTGGCGCTCTTGACATACTGGACTGGATAATTCTTTGCTGGGGGCTTGTCCTGAGCATGAAGGATGTATGCAACATTCCTGCTCTTTATCCACTGGGTGTCCATAGCAACACCCAAGCCCCTCCCCCACCCACTCTCACAACAGTGACAAAGTTCCCTGAGGAGGGCAGATTGAACCTTATCCCCTGAGAACACTGAACTAGTGGAACGTTGATCTTTAGGTATATCTAGCTTGCTTTGGTCACCCAGGTCATATTTGTGCCCCGGTTTGCAATATTGCTAAATGTCGGTACAGACATGGCTTCCACAAATTGTTGGGCTCCTCTTAGTCCCAAGCCACCCAGCCACATGACCCAAATGGGTTGGACCAGGATGACAGATCCCAGCATGGAAACCCACGGAATGGAGTAGAAAGAAATGCTGGAAATGACAGTGTTAGAGGCTGGTCTGGAAATGTCTTCCAAATCTTACAACTCAGGTGTTAAAGTAACTTGATAGAAATTCCCCAATGATGGCAGCAAATCTCCCCAGATATATGTGGTTTAGTGTGACTCTGAAAGGAAACGGTCTAACCTATCAATAATACAAATAAATTTTGGAAGAAAGACTGAATTGTTTATTTTTCACACTATTGAAAAAAATACAAAGTCATCTTGTATAGAGGAGATCAAAGAGTCTACAATCTAGAGATATGGAAGAAAGTATTATAGAGTAAGATCAGGTAAATAACAGTATTGTTTTTCTGAGTTTCATTTGTAGTACTTATCAGATTTTTAAGCTTTTTATTTTGTTGTGATGTATTGTCTAACACAAAGTAAATATTTGTTGTGTACTTAGTTTTGTATTCACTGTTGTTCAGTCAATAAATGTCATCCAACTCTATGCGACCCCGTGGTTGCAGCATGTCAGGTTCCTCTGTCCTCCATTATTTCCCGGAGTCTGCTCAAGCTCATGTCCATTGAATTGGTGAATTTGTATTCATAGTTATATATATATATGTGTGTGTGTGTGTGTATGTATGTATATATATATATATAGGTAAAGAAAACACATCTCCACTTGAATTACATACATTTCAGACCACTTAAAACCTGGACTTGTATCTGGATTTTAGGTATCACAGTGAGTTGAGAGATAGAAATCCCTGGAGTATATGTGAAAGTAATTTCCTGTGAGAGCTATGGGTATTCCATATGTCCCTTCCCATCCCCTGCCCAACCCCACTGCCCCTCGTCACCAAGATGAGGGGAAAGGTATGCTGTTTTTTCACATCAGATGAAAAGAGGATGACTCAGAAAGCTTGATGTTTAGCACCTGCAGCTGGTGTGACAGCAAGGCCAGTATTTGACTCTAGTGTGTGTATGTAGCCTGTCAGGCTCCTTTGTCCATGGGATTCTCCTGGCAAGAATCCTGGAGGGGGTTGCCTTTTCTTCCTCCAGGGGATCTTCCCGACCCAGGGATTGAACCCTTCTCTCCTACATTGGCAGGTAGATTCTTTACCACCACCTGGGAAATCCTCTAAAGAGGAGAGACCCCACCCAAAGGAATGCTGGTTAAGAATGGTGATAACCTTTGAACACCAGCCAGTCCCAGATGTGTGAGGCAAAGGTAAAATGCTGCCAGTTAAGTCAAAAATGTCCTGTTCCCCTGACCTCCCCAATTCTTCCACACTCAAGGTCAGCTAGATGGTTGGGGAAAGGAAGGAGTTAGGGAGAAAGGAAGAGGAGGACGCACTCCTTGCCACACTCGAGGACTGACTTTCAGAGCCGGCATAGCAAGTCTGACTGCTTTTCCTTAGAGAAGCTGCTGGTAAGACTGATCCTCCGCTGGTGTCTGGGAGCGTGGATTTCAGGAAGGTCGCCACGCCCCTGTCTCGCCGCAGTAGCTCACTGGGCCTAAGCTGTTTATGTAAACAATACGCTTTATGCTGAACTTCAGCTTTCCCTCTGGGAGTCCTGAATTTTGCTACTTGCTAGGCAAGGGTACCCATGGGGCAGAATCCTGAATAGTGCGTCTGTGATGAACTTCCTCGGTGGGCAGCCTCTCGCTGGGGTCATCACAGCTCACTGTTGGGGGAATTAATGTCTTGCCGCGTGGCTCCGCCAGGAGAGAACTGTGGAAGCTTGTGTCTCATCTGCCCCAGCTTTTGCTCCGTGAGCCTTTCCCTTTGTTGATTTTGCTTTGTATGCTTTTGGATCCAGTCCGACTGTATGCAAATCCAGTGACTGCCCCTAGGAAATCATTGAACTAAACGGAGTCTTGGAGATCTCCCGATACCAGATCCTGGGTGTGGAAATGGAGGAAGTTTTCTTTTGAATGAAAAGAGGAAAGGTATGCTGTTTTTTCACATCAGATGAAAAGAGGATGACTCAGAAAGCTTGATGTTTAGCACCTGCAGCTGGTGTGACAGCAAGGCCAGTATTTGACTCTAGTGTGTGTATGTAGCCTGTCAGGCTCCTTTGTCCATGGGATTCTCCTGGCAAGAATCCTGGAGGGGGTTGCCTTTTCTTCCTCCAGGGGATCTTCCCGACCCAGGGATTGAACCCTTCTCTCCTACATTGGCAGGTAGATTCTTTACCACCACCTGGGAAATCCTCTAAAGAGGAGAGACCCCACCCAAAGGAATGCTGGTTAAGAATGGTGATAACCTTTGAACACCAGCCAGTCCCAGATGTGTGAGGCAAAGGTAAAATGCTGCCAGTTAAGTCAAAAATGTCCTGTTCCCCTGACCTCCCCAATTCTTCCACACTCAAGGTCAGCTAGATGGTTGGGGAAAGGAAGGAGTTAGGGAGAAAGGAAGAGGAGGACGCACTCCTTGCCACACTCGAGGACTGACTTTCAGAGCCGGCATAGCAAGTCTGACTGCTTTTCCTTAGAGAAGCTGCTGGTAAGACTGATCCTCCGCTGGTGTCTGGGAGCGTGGATTTCAGGAAGGTCGCCACCCCCCTGTCTCGCCGCAGTAGCTCACTGGGCCTAAGCTGTTTATGTAAACAATACGCTTTATGCTGAACTTCAGCTTTCCCTCTGGGAGTCCTGAATTTTGCTACTTGCTAGGCAAGGGTACCCATGGGGCAGAATCCTGAATAGTGCGTCTGTGATGAACTTCCTCGGTGGGCAGCCTCTCGCTGGGGTCATCACAGCTCACTGTTGGGGGAATTAATGTCTTGCCGCGTGGCTCCGCCAGGAGAGAACTGTGGAAGCTTGTGTCTCATCTGCCCCAGCTTTTGCTCCGTGAGCCTTTCCCTTTGTTGATTTTGCTTTGTATGCTTTTGGATCCAGTCCGACTGTATGCAAATCCAGTGACTGCCCCTAGGAAATCATTGAACTAAACGGAGTCTTGGAGATCTCCCGATACCAGATCCTGGGTGTGGAAATGGAGGGAAGTTTTACTTTTGAATGAAACTCAAAGCTCTGCTTATTAGACTAGATACTGAGTGACTGAATAGACCCTTTTGGCTGAAAGTGAACAGGAATGTCATGAGATCAATCGAGTTTTCACATAGAGATAGAACAGCCAACCTTCTAAGACTAACAAAGTGTAGAAAGCAAAAATAAAAGTGCATTCGGATTACATCCTATGAGGTAGGTTTGTTCCTTGTGTCGATGCCATGCATATGACTAAACTGAATTCTGCTAGTTACCAGTGGAGACAGGAAGTGCTTTACAGACAAGGAAACCAGTATAACTAAGAACTGAAAAGACATCCCCAAGCCCACATGGCAAGGAAAGCAGGAACCAGATAGTGCAGTTTGGCTCTGTGCCTGGGAGATTTGAGCCTTTTCCTCTTTGCCATATTGACTTTGGTGTTTAATGTAGAGTGATGGGATCAACCAAAAATCTATAGTTCTCTCCTCTAAAAATAAAACTGACATTACTGCTCTATGGACTCTCTCTGTTCATATCCATTAAGCATGGGATATATTTATATCCTCTCTGGGGACTTAGTTTGAACTGGTTCTTCTGCCCTATTTGAACTGATGACCTTGGAGCAGACCAGCTCCTAAGAGAAGAGAGTCTGTACCCTTGATCTTATAGACTCAGAGTAACTCTGGGTGGTGACCTGTGAGCGTATGCTTCCACACGCAGAGAGTGGGGCATGATTCAGTCCCACCTGAATAACACACTGAATGTGTCACCCCTGAGGTAATGTTTATCAGTAGACGCAAAATCTAGTATCTCCTTAAATGCTGTCAGTTATGGCCTCAGCTCCGTAACTTCAACAAGAGCAGAATCTGAACCCACTTTCTCAAACTTTTGCCTGTTTCAGCAACTGAGCACTCATTTTACCAGAGATTATGCCAGATAAGAGAGCTGCGGTAATGAGCACAACAGAGCTGCTGGTCCAAGGAAGTTCAGGGTCTAGTGGAAAGATAGACAAGAGAATCAGATAAAATTTCAGTGGGATATACTATAGCAGAGTCAGGTGGACAGATGGGTCATTATTTATTTGTTTTTAAATTTTTATTGGAGTATGGTTGATTTAAAATGTGTTAGTTTCTGCTGTACAGCAAAGTGTATCAGTTACATATATATATACACGTATATGCAAGCACTCTTATGCATATACATACAATCTTTTTAAAATACTTTTCCCATATAGATCATTACAAAATTTTGTGTAGAGTTCTTTGTACTATGCAGTAAGTCCTTATTAATTATTTTATATATAATCATGTTTATATGTCAATCCCAATCTCCTAATTTATCCTTCCCTCTTTTCCTCCCTGGTAACCATAAATCTGTTTTCCACATCTGTGACTCTATTTCTGTTTTATAAATAAGTTCATTTGTGCCACTTTTTTTTAGATTCCACATATAAGTGATATTATATGATACTCATTTTTCTCTGTCTGACTTCGTTTACTCAGTATGACAATCTCTAGGTCCATCCATATTTTGGTGTTTAATGTAGAGTGATGGGATCAACCAAAAATCTATAGTTCTCTCCTCTAAAAATAAAACTGACATTACTGCTCTATGGACTCTCTCTGTTCATATCCATTAAGCATGGGATATATTTATATCCTCTCTGGGGACTTAGTTTGAACTGGTTCTTCTGCCCTATTTGAACTGATGACCTTGGAGCAGACCAGCTCCTAAGAGAAGAGAGTCTGTACCCTTGATCTTATAGACTCAGAGTAACTCTGGGTGGTGACCTGTGAGCGTATGCTTCCACACGCAGAGAGTGGGGCATGATTCAGTCCCACCTGAATAACACACTGAATGTGTCACCCCTGAGGTAATGTTTATCAGTAGACGCAAAATCTAGTATCTCCTTAAATGCTGTCAGTTATGGCCTCAGCTCCGTAACTTCAACAAGAGCAGAATCTGAACCCACTTTCTCAAACTTTTGCCTGTTTCAGCAACTGAGCACTCATTTTACCAGAGATTATGCCAGATAAGAGAGCTGCGGTAATGAGCACAACAGAGCTGCTGGTCCAAGGAAGTTCAGGGTCTAGTGGAAAGATAGACAAGAGAATCAGATAAAATTTCAGTGGGATATACTATAGCAGAGTCAGGTGGACAGATGGGTCATTATTTATTTGTTTTTAAATTTTTATTGGAGTATGGTTGATTTAAAATGTGTTAGTTTCTGCTGTACAGCAAAGTGTATCAGTTACATATATATATACACGTATATGCAAGCACTCTTATGCATATACATACAATCTTTTTAAAATACTTTTCCCATATAGATCATTACAAAATTTTGTGTAGAGTTCTTTGTACTATGCAGTAAGTCCTTATTAATTATTTTATATATAATCATGTTTATATGTCAATCCCAATCTCCTAATTTATCCTTCCCTCTTTTCCTCCCTGGTAACCATAAATCTGTTTTCCACATCTGTGACTCTATTTCTGTTTTATAAATAAGTTCATTTGTGCCACTTTTTTTTAGATTCCACATATAAGTGATATTATATGATACTCATTTTTCTCTGTCTGACTTCGTTTACTCAGTATGACAATCTCTAGGTCCATCCATGTGACTGCAAAGACATATCATTCTTTTTTATGACTGGGTACTATTCCATTGTGTATATGTACCGCCTCTTCTTTATCCACTCCTCTGTTGATGGACAGGTTGCTTCCACTTCCTGGCTACTGGAAATAGTGCTGCAGTGAACACTGGGATTCATGTATCTTTTCAAGTTATGGTTTTCTCCAGGTATATGCTCAGGAGTGGGATTGCAGGATCATATGGTAGCTCTGTTTTTAGTTTTTTAAAGGAACCTCCATTCTTTCCTCCATAATGGTTGTACTGATTTACATTTGCAGCAACAGTGTAAGAGGGTTGCCTTTTCTCCACATTCTCTCAAGCATTTGTTCTTTGTAGATTTTTTGGATGATGGCCATTTTGACTGGTGTGAGGTGATATCTCATTGTAGTTTTTTTTTTTTTTTCTCATTGTAGTTTTGATTTGCATTTCTCTAATAATTAGTGATGTTGAGCATCTTTTCATTTGCTTTTTGGCCCTCTGTATTTCTTTGGAGAAATGTCTATTTAGATCGTCTGTCTATGTTTTGGTTGCGCTGTTGGTTTTTGGATATTGAGCTGTACTAGCAGTTTGTACATTTTGGAGATTAATCCTTTGTTGGTTGCTTTGTTTGCAAACATTTTCTCCCATTCTGAGGATTGTCTTTTCGTTCTAGATAGATTGCTTACTTAGGGACATACCCTCTTTCTTTCTATTTGTTAGCTTTGTGACCTTGGGTAAGTTACTTAACCTTTCTGAGCCTCAAGTTTATCATCCATAAATATTCAATGAACACTGGCTCTGTGGAAGGCTGTTTAACTATATGTGAGCCAATGATGACTGGTCTTTATGAGATCTTTTCCTCCTTTGGTAACCATAAATCCTGTTTATATGTCAATCCCAATCTCCTAATTTATCCTTCCTCTTTTCCTCTGGTAACCATAAATCTGTTTTCCACATCTGTGACTCTATTTCTGTTTTATAAATAAGTTCATTTGTGCCACTTTTTTTTAGATTCCACATATAAGTGATATTATATGATACTCATTTTTCTCTGTCTGACTTCGTTTACTCAGTATGACAATCTCTAGGTCCATCCATGTGACTGCAAAGACATATCATTCTTTTTTATGACTGGGTACTATTCCATTGTGTATATGTACCGCCTCTTCTTTATCCACTCCTCTGTTGATGGACAGGTTGCTTCCACTTCCTGGCTACTGGAAATAGTGCTGCAGTGAACACTGGGATGCATGTATCTTTGCAAGTTAGGGTTTTTCTCCAGGTATATGCTCAGGAGTGGGATTGCAGGATCATATGGTAGCTCTGTTTTTAGTTTTTTAAAGGAACCTCCATTCTTTCCTCCATAATGGTTGTACTGATTTACATTTGCAGCAACAGTGTAAGAGGGTTGCCTTTTCTCCACATTCTCTCAAGCATTTGTTCTTTGTAGATTTTTTGGATGATGGCCATTTTGACTGGTGTGAGGTGATATCTCATTGTAGTTTTTTTTTTTTTTCTCATTGTAGTTTTGATTTGCATTTCTCTAATAATTAGTGATGTTGAGCATCTTTTCATTTGCTTTTTGGCCCTCTGTATTTCTTTGGAGAAATGTCTATTTAGATCGTCTGTCTATGTTTTGGTTGCGCTGTTGGTTTTTGGATATTGAGCTGTACTAGCAGTTTGTACATTTTGGAGATTAATCCTTTGTTGGTTGCTTTGTTTGCAAACATTTTCTCCCATTCTGAGGATTGTCTTTTCGTTCTAGATAGATTGCTTACTTAGGGACATACCCTCTTTCTTTCTATTTGTTAGCTTTGTGACCTTGGGTAAGTTACTTAACCTTTCTGAGCCTCAAGTTTATCATCCATAAATATTCAATGAACACTGGCTCTGTGGAAGGCTGTTTAACTATATGTGAGCCAATGATATGTGAGACTCTGGGTCACAATTGTGATGAGATCAAATCTTTGCTTTTAGGAAGTTCCCCTTCTGTTTGTGAGATGCACAAGCAAATAAGCAGCCTAATTATAATCAATAATAAGCCTCCCCTAGGGAAAATTCAGGGCCATGTGGGAGTATGCTGCCGCTGTTGCTGCTTAGTCCCTTCAGTCATGTTCGACTCTGTGTGACTTTATGGACAGTAGCCCTCCAGGCTTCTCTGTCCATGGAATTCTCCAGGCAGGAGTACCAGAGTGGATTGTCATGCTCTCCTCCAGGGGATTTTCCCAACCCAGGGATGGAATCTGGGTCTCCTACATTGCAAGCAGAGTCTTTACCACTGAACCACCAGGGAAGCCCATGTGAGAGTTTATCACTGCTCAGTGGTAAAGGCTGCTGTTTGTCCACTAGTTGTTCTGTCCAGTTCCAGGCAGAGAGAGAGAGACTGGGCACCCTAAAGCATATTCAAAGGAGAGTCAGTAGGATGGTGAAGGATTGCTGAACTAGGTGACATGAAGAAGGAGGGAATGAATTAAGGAGCTTTGTTGAGAGAGAGAAGACTCTGGACACGCAAGGGCAGATTTTCATTACCTGAAGGTCCATCATTTGAAGGTTTCTTGGCTTGGATCCTCTTCTTGCTCTTCATGTACAGTGGTTTCCAGGAGACCGATGTTACCATGGCCCTCCCTCCATGCTTTGGGCCCATCCCATGCTGTTGCCTCTCTGGCCTTCCTAGTTCCTCACCTACCCTGCCCTGGCCATACGGGCACTCATGGTTCTTTAAATACTCCAGGAGCATGTCCTCCTTAGGATCTTGGTGTTGGCACTCACTGCCCTCTTCCCAGGTACCTGCTGACCGACTTGCCTCTTACTCAGCTCTGGAGGTCTCCCTGTTGCCCTCCTGTTTTTCCTCTGTAGAACACCTCTCTTCCAACTCACACAGATATTCCACCTAACTCTCTTTATTGTGCGTCTTTTTGAATTGGAACATAGTTCCGCAAGGGCAAAGACATTTGGGTGATTTTGTTCAATGTTGGGTCCCAGAGCCAAGGTTACTAACTGACAGTGGGAGACCCTCAGGTCACATGGGTTGGATGAAAGTCCATGAGAATGGATGCTCTGACAGCCAGAGCTTTTGAAAGGCTAAATTTGAGAGCTTTCAGAGGAATCAAGAGCACTGTTGTTGAAGGAGTCCAGGCTCAGGCTGATCAAACCTTGGCAGTGACATTGTAGAGAGCAGTGAGAACTGAGCAGTAATTAAATGTTTTGTTCATCTGAAGCACTCATTGTGTCTAGTTTCTATGTAGGTGAAGGATAACTAGCAACATATTTTATTAATAATATAACAGCAATGTTCTTCTTGTCCAGATCTCAGATTGTGCTTCTAACAGAAAGGCGCCTAATGGCTTTTCTGGTTGGATTTAAAAATAATTAGCAATGATTAAATATTTATAGTTATTTAATGCATGTTAATTATTAAGTTATGTTTAATGATTAGCTAATTTTACTAATCAAATCTTTTTTTAATAATTAAAAGATTAAATTGTGCTGACTTAAATCATACCATCCTAAACCTAATCTGTTGGGTCATGTGATCCTGACACAGCCATTACACACCCCTGGTGATATTTTACCTTAGTGGCATGACCCAGACCCATTCTTAAACAGGCATCTTGAAATCCAGAGATACAGATTACACTGGCAAAATAATAACAGATATATCAGCCTGAACTGTGTGTTTCAAATAACCATTCTTTTACATATGTGATTGTCTTAATGGACAGGCAATGCTCATTTGAAAAAATATATTACATTGTCAGGAAGACATGTCATTTACTAATATTTTTCCTTAGTTTCAAATTGCTTAAATTTTCTTCTTTTCCTATATTTGCTGTGGCCCTAAATCTCTGGCCCCTTATTTCACACAAGATACCGAGTCTTAAGCATTTTGAGTTTCTCCAAGTTTAAAACCTTCAATGTTTTCCTACTACCAAATGGCAATAAAATCTGCTGTTAGTGTCCTAGGGCTTGGCTTATATACTGTATTTGCTGTAGCCTCCTCATACCCATCTCTCACCTGTAAACTTGTATAAGACCTCTTGTGTGCAAAGACAAGAATCTATAGAATTTCTGAAATTTTCAAGAGTTTTATATTATGTGTGATTTATTGTCATTGGTGGTGTGTGTATATGTGTATGAAAGTGTTCTAATCCCATTCTAATTAGTTGAATGTTTGAAGCACCTTAATTGTCAATAAAAGCTTTAATTTAGTTAGCCTTTGAAAGACTAATCAGAAGCCCACAGATTAGCACTTCTGTTAGAAGGATTCAACTTTATGTATCAGTGATCAACACCAGAGAGTTTGTTAATTAGTACAATGAATGTTAGACATGATTTTTAAATTAGTCAAATGATGGGGTCTAAGAAACATAGATTGACCAGATGGCTTGCAAGGCCTCCTGCCCTTGCATGAACATGCTATAAAATCTATTGATAAAATTACTTCACTTCAGGATAAAACCTCGGCCATGGGGTTCCAATCCTTATCCTGATGAGGGATTCCAGCAAATTAAGTTTTTGTTTATTTGATTAGCTAATTTTACTAATCAAATCTTTTAATAATTAAAAGATTAAATTGTGCTGACTTAAATCATACCATCCTAAACCTAATCTGTTGGGTCATGTGATCCTGACACAGCCATTACACACCCCTGGTGATATTTTACCTTAGTGGCATGACCCAGACCCATTCTTAAACAGGCATCTTGAAATCCAGAGATACAGATTACACTGGCAAAATAATAACAGATATATCAGCCTGAACTGTGTGTTTCAAATAACCATTCTTTTACATATGTGATTGTCTTAATGGACAGGCAATGCTCATTTGAAAAAATATATTACATTGTCAGGAAGACATGTCATTTACTAATATTTTTCCTTAGTTTCAAATTGCTTAAATTTTCTTCTTTTCCTATATTTGCTGTGGCCCTAAATCTCTGGCCCCTTATTTCACACAAGATACCGAGTCTTAAGCATTTTGAGTTTCTCCAAGTTTAAAACCTTCAATGTTTTCCTACTACCAAATGGCAATAAAATCTGCTGTTAGTGTCCTAGGGCTTGGCTTATATACTGTATTTGCTGTAGCCTCCTCATACCCATCTCTCACCTGTAAACTTGTATAAGACCTCTTGTGTGCAAAGACAAGAATCTATAGAATTTCTGAAATTTTCAAGAGTTTTATATTATGTGTGATTTATTGTCATTGGTGGTGTGTGTATATGTGTATGAAAGTGTTCTAATCCCATTCTAATTAGTTGAATGTTTGAAGCACCTTAATTGTCAATAAAAGCTTTAATTTAGTTAGCCTTTGAAAGACTAATCAGAAGCCCACAGATTAGCACTTCTGTTAGAAGGATTCAACTTTATGTATCAGTGATCAACACCAGAGAGTTTGTTAATTAGTACAATGAATGTTAGACATGATTTTTAAATTAGTCAAATGATGGGGTCTAAGAAACATAGATTGACCAGATGGCTTGCAAGGCCTCCTGCCCTTGCATGAACATGCTATAAAATCTATTGATAAAATTACTTCACTTCAGGATAAAACCTTGGCCATGGGGTTCCATCCAGGTCCGTGTGTAGCTCCTGATGAGGGATTCCAGCATGATTCTGTACTGAGGAGTCAGCTGAATCCTGCCACTAGACTATTGAGAACCTGCATCAAGAAAACCTTTCATCAAATGCATGTGTCAGGGTATAGAAAAGGTAAGAGAGCAAAGATATTATCCAGCTTGCACAATTCATTAAATGATCAGTTTGTTGTTGCTCAGTCACTAAGTTGTATCTGATTCTTTGCGACCCCATGGCCTCCAGCATGCCAGCCTTCTCTGCCCTTCACTAACTCCTGGAGTTTGCTCAAACTCATGTCCATTGAGTCAGTGATGCCATCCAACTATCTCATTCTCTGTCATCCCCTTCTCTGTCTGCCTTCAATCTTTCCCAACATCAGGGTCTTTTCCAATGAGTCAGCTCTTCGCATCAGGTGGCCAAAGTTTTGTTTGGAGCTTCAGCATCAGCCCTTCCAATGAATAGTCAGAGTTGATTTCCTTTAGGATTGACTGGTTTGGTCTCCTTGTTGTCCAGGGGACTCTCAAGACTCTTCTCTGACCCTGGCTACTGCTATACTAATAAACATTTGAATACTTGACTAAATTTGCTTGGAGACCAGCTTTTGTGGGAACATGTCAGTTGGTAGAAACACTGGCAAGGAGGATACCCTTCACTTCAGACTGCAGCCATGGAGATCACTTATCTCTAATTGTTCACTGTCAACAGTCACATTGGCTAAAGTCAGTGAAGATACACCCTTCATGGTCACTGAGAATTTCAAGAAGTTAAAAATCCTTAAAGACTAATGAACCAATGTTTAGAAGGATTCAACTTTATGTATCAGTGATCAACACCAGAGAGTTTGTTAATTAGTACAATGAATGTTAGACATGATTTTTAAATTAGTCAAATGATGGGGTCTAAGAAACATAGATTGACCAGATGGCTTGCAAGGCCTCCTGCCCTTGCATGAACATGCTATAAAATCTATTGATAAAATTACTTCACTTCAGGATAAAACCTTGGCCATGGGGTTCCATCCAGGTCCGTGTGTAGCTCCTGATGAGGGATTCCAGCATGATTCTGTACTGAGGAGTCAGCTGAATCCTGCCACTAGACTATTGAGAACCTGCATCAAGAAAACCTTTCATCAAATGCATGTGTCAGGGTATAGAAAAGGTAAGAGAGCAAAGATATTATCCAGCTTGCACAATTCATTAAATGATCAGTTTGTTGTTGCTCAGTCACTAAGTTGTATCTGATTCTTTGCGACCCCATGGCCTCCAGCATGCCAGCCTTCTCTGCCCTTCACTAACTCCTGGAGTTTGCTCAAACTCATGTCCATTGAGTCAGTGATGCCATCCAACTATCTCATTCTCTGTCATCCCCTTCTCTGTCTGCCTTCAATCTTTCCCAACATCAGGGTCTTTTCCAATGAGTCAGCTCTTCGCATCAGGTGGCCAAAGTTTTGTTTGGAGCTTCAGCATCAGCCCTTCCAATGAATAGTCAGAGTTGATTTCCTTTAGGATTGACTGGTTTGGTCTCCTTGTTGTCCAGGGGACTCTCAAGACTCTTCTCTGACCCTGGCTACTGCTATACTAATAAACATTTGAATACTTGACTAAATTTGCTTGGAGACCAGCTTTTGTGGGAACATGTCAGTTGGTAGAAACACTGGCAAGGAGGATACCCTTCACTTCAGACTGCAGCCATGGAGATCACTTATCTCTAATTGTTCACTGTCAACAGTCACATTGGCTAAAGTCAGTGAAGATACACCCTTCATGGTCACTGAGAATTTCAAGAAGTTAAAAATCCTTAAAGACTAAATATATGGTAACAATCACAAACATTTTCCAAGAATTTAGTAAAACAACAAATCATATGATTTATACTATATCAAGTGAGCTGAGAATTTTCTGAATCAGCTACAGTAAGTATTTATATTCAAGTAGAAACTCTCATACAAATGAATTATGTCCATTAAAGCTGGAGAGAGATTTTTCTCTCTGTTAATAGACCTGCTCTTACAGAAAGCCCAAGAAATTAGGGTTATGTGGGTGTTCAGAAAAATTGCAAGGTGGCAAAGGTCCTTGAAATAACTGAATAGATTATGGAGAGAGGAGGAAATAACATGAGCTAAGGGGAATGTATATAATTTGTAAATTTTAAAGAATGACCTAGGATGGTATTATCTTAGCTATGACTGGAGGTGAAAAGTGGAGAGGAACTGGGAATAGAATGACTTGGGTGATTATCTTGATGCAGAAAGAAGGGAGGAGGTTGTGGCAGGAGAAAATCTCCTAGGGAGCAGTTTCTACACTCATTCGTAGGGCGTGGTTAACTGGAAACAACTGTTCGCTTTATAGCTGTGACGTCTGAGTGACTGAGCCATGACGAGGCAGTGCACGCAGCGGTCCTGTCTCCGTGAATCTCCCTTTCCCTTGCTGGGTTTTTTAGTCAGAGACTTTTAATATATCTATAGCAGAACTTATTCTCTGTTTTCAAAACATCAGGTTTAAATCTGGGGGTCTTAACTTTTGACTTAATACTCATTTAAAATTGGTTCTCCTGTGACAAAATTTGCAGTTAAATAAAGTGGAATAGGAGAAGGAAATGGCAACCCACTCCAATATTCTTGCCTGGAAAATTCCATGGACAGAGGAGCCTGGCGGCTACAGTCCACGGGGTTACAAAGAGTCAGACATGACTGAGCACCTAACACTTCACACCATTTTTGATAAAACCTGGATCAGCTGGAGTCTTAAGAGACATTTTTTAAGGAAAGAAAAAAAACAAAACAAAAAAAACCCCTAATAATGTAAACTGCATTTTCAGCAACCTGGAGCCAGAGTTGATCTCCTTGTCTTCCCATTCCCAGAAGAGCAGTTTTTCAGCGTTGCAACTTCCTGACAAATAGCACAAGAGATGTTGGGCAAAGACTAAATATATGGTAACAATCACAAACATTTTCCAAGAATTTAGTAAAACAACAAATCATATGATTTATACTATATCAAGTGAGCTGAGAATTTTCTGAATCAGCTACAGTAAGTATTTATATTCAAGTAGAAACTCTCATACAAATGAATTATGTCCATTAAAGCTGGAGAGAGATTTTTCTCTCTGTTAATAGACCTGCTCTTACAGAAAGCCCAAGAAATTAGGGTTATGTGGGTGTTCAGAAAAATTGCAAGGTGGCAAAGGTCCTTGAAATAACTGAATAGATTATGGAGAGAGGAGGAAATAACATGAGCTAAGGGGAATGTATATAATTTGTAAATTTTAAAGAATGACCTAGGATGGTATTATCTTAGCTATGACTGGAGGTGAAAAGTGGAGAGGAACTGGGAATAGAATGACTTGGGTGATTATCTTGATGCAGAAAGAAGGGAGGAGGTTGTGGCAGGAGAAAATCTCCTAGGGAGCAGTTTCTACACTCATTCGTAGGGCGTGGTTAACTGGAAACAACTGTTCGCTTTATAGCTGTGACGTCTGAGTGACTGAGCCATGACGAGGCAGTGCACGCAGCGGTCCTGTCTCCGTGAATCTCCCTTTCCCTTGCTGGGTTTTTTAGTCAGAGACTTTTAATATATCTATAGCAGAACTTATTCTCTGTTTTCAAAACATCAGGTTTAAATCTGGGGGTCTTAACTTTTGACTTAATACTCATTTAAAATTGGTTCTCCTGTGACAAAATTTGCAGTTAAATAAAGTGGAATAGGAGAAGGAAATGGCAACCCACTCCAATATTCTTGCCTGGAAAATTCCATGGACAGAGGAGCCTGGCGGCTACAGTCCACGGGGTTACAAAGAGTCAGACATGACTGAGCACCTAACACTTCACACCATTTTTGATAAAACCTGGATCAGCTGGAGTCTTAAGAGACATTTTTTAAGGAAAGAAAAAAAACAAAACAAAAAAAACCCCTAATAATGTAAACTGCATTTTCAGCAACCTGGAGCCAGAGTTGATCTCCTTGTCTTCCCATTCCCAGAAGAGCAGTTTTTCAGCGTTGCAACTTCCTGACAAATAGCACAAGAGATGTTCAGACTTGAGATGTGTGTTCTCTTTGTCCAAACTGAATCCCTCTGTGTATGTCATCACACAGGTCTGTTTATTTGCTTGGCATGAGGGAAATTATAAAATTTATAATTTAAATTATATAGTTTATAATTTATAAATTTTAAAACTCTGTTCTCAAATGAAAAAAAAAGTGGAATATCAGTCATGTTTCTGTGACTCAGCAATGCGAAGCAAGGCAAAACTGTGTTGTCGTATAGCTAATTTATGAACTGGTGTTTGTCCTTATTTCCAAATATCTTAAGACAGAAATGAGAAGCATGTGAGAGCAATTAAGTACTTACTATGTAACAGACACTGTCCAAGGGATGGAGTAAATCCTGACTCCTTCATTTAGAACTTTCTAATAGGGATATTGGGGTTTTTTTTTCCAGTTTTAAAACAAAAATCAGATATATCACATGAAACATAGAAAGCAACACATATGGATAAATGGAAGTTTTTGAATCCAGCACTTAGGGTCTATGCCAGGAAGCCATACTGTTCTTTGCTGCATGAAGTTATTAGCTTCATCACCAGACAGGCATTATATCCAAAGGAAGAAAAGATCTATCAAACTTAACTCAGAAGACACAAAAATCAGTCACTTTTTAGCTTTGGCAAGTTGAATAGTGAGCTCGGTGGCAGTTGTTGATTGTTCTCTTTGTCACTGTTGCCAAATATCATGGCCAGACTGAAGCTCCGTTCTAAAGGATCTACCTATGTGACCAATTGAGACAAAGGATGACCCGCCATAAGCAAGGCTGGGAGGAGGGTCTGTGCCTGCCTCATGACAGACCAACAATTCCAGTGGTGGTTGATGTCAGGGGCTCTATGAAACCCATGGAATGTCATGTCAAGCCTGGCGCTCACAGGCTAATCAAACTCATTAACACAGCCGCAGTTCTGGGTTTTTTTTTTGTTTTGTCTTGTATGAAAGAAAGTGCTAAAATCCAAAACAAATGGTCCAATGCATCCTGTACCTGTATCTTCTAGTTCTGACTTGAGCACAAATGAAATCTTTCCATATATGCTGATGAAAACCAGTTTTGATTTTCTGTTTGTCTCTTGGTTTGCTTCCTAGAAAAGAAAAAAAAAGGCTCATCCTCTGTCATCCAGGGTAGTGATTACAGGAAATCAAATCTGAAAGTTAATAGTAGCGATTCATTGCTACAAGTACGTATGGAACGGTGCTCATTCTTTCAACAAAGATGTATTCAGCACCTATTCTATGCAGATCCCTCAGAGGATACAAATATGAATAAGACACAGAATGCACCTCCAAGAATCCAAGACTTTAGAAAAGGAGTGGGAGAAATTCACACAAATAGCTCTAATAGTGGGTAGAAGTGATCACTGCATCATAAAAGCAGTGCAAATAAAATGCTAGTGTCCGTGGGGTACTTGGAGTTTAAAAGGCAGTGTATGGGCTTTGGGGCCTAAAATACCTGAGTTAGACTCTTATTGGGTTTTTTCCAGTTTTAAAACAAAAATCAGATATATCACATGAAACATAGAAAGCAACACATATGGATAAATGGAAGTTTTTGAATCCAGCACTTAGGGTCTATGCCAGGAAGCCATACTGTTCTTTGCTGCATGAAGTTATTAGCTTCATCACCAGACAGGCATTATATCCAAAGGAAGAAAAGATCTATCAAACTTAACTCAGAAGACACAAAAATCAGTCACTTTTTAGCTTTGGCAAGTTGAATAGTGAGCTCGGTGGCAGTTGTTGATTGTTCTCTTTGTCACTGTTGCCAAATATCATGGCCAGACTGAAGCTCCGTTCTAAAGGATCTACCTATGTGACCAATTGAGACAAAGGATGACCCGCCATAAGCAAGGCTGGGAGGAGGGTCTGTGCCTGCCTCATGACAGACCAACAATTCCAGTGGTGGTTGATGTCAGGGGCTCTATGAAACCCATGGAATGTCATGTCAAGCCTGGCGCTCACAGGCTAATCAAACTCATTAACACAGCCGCAGTTCTGGGTTTTTTTTTTGTTTTGTCTTGTATGAAAGAAAGTGCTAAAATCCAAAACAAATGGTCCAATGCATCCTGTACCTGTATCTTCTAGTTCTGACTTGAGCACAAATGAAATCTTTCCATATATGCTGATGAAAACCAGTTTTGATTTTCTGTTTGTCTCTTGGTTTGCTTCCTAGAAAAGAAAAAAAAAGGCTCATCCTCTGTCATCCAGGGTAGTGATTACAGGAAATCAAATCTGAAAGTTAATAGTAGCGATTCATTGCTACAAGTACGTATGGAACGGTGCTCATTCTTTCAACAAAGATGTATTCAGCACCTATTCTATGCAGATCCCTCAGAGGATACAAATATGAATAAGACACAGAATGCACCTCCAAGAATCCAAGACTTTAGAAAAGGAGTGGGAGAAATTCACACAAATAGCTCTAATAGTGGGTAGAAGTGATCACTGCATCATAAAAGCAGTGCAAATAAAATGCTAGTGTCCGTGGGGTACTTGGAGTTTAAAAGGCAGTGTATGGGCTTTGGGGCCTAAAATACCTGAGTTAGACTCTTTCCTTGGCCATTTGTTGTGACATTGGATGGGTTGTTGGTGTTCAGTCACCAAGTCCTGTCTGACTCTTACAACCCCATGGACTGCAGCGTGCCAGGCTTCCATGTCCTTCTCTATCTCCCAGAGTTTGCTCAAACTCATGTCCATTGAACTGGTGATGTCATCCAACTGTCTCATCCTCCGTGGCTCCCTTCTCCTCCTGCCCTCAGTCTTTCCCAGCATCAAGGTCTTTTCCAATGAGTCGTTTGTCTCTTCGCATCTGGTGGCCAAAGTGTTGAGCTTCAGATTTAGCATCAGGGCTTCTGGTGAATAAGCAGGGTTAATTTTCTTTGGGATTGACTGGTTGAATCTCCTTGAATGCAATGATGCTAAATCTCAATCTTGTATTTGTATTTAATACACTGGTCCAACAACACTTACCTCATTGTCTCAGGGTCCAAGGGCATAATGTATGTAAATACTTACCAGGCAGAGATCGGTGTTATGAAAGACAAAGAGGTTATTCCAAGCTGAGATAGTTTCTTGAAGAAGTGACAGTGCCTGAGTCTTAGAAGCTCAGTGGAAGGAAGGACATCATCAAAAAATCTGAGGTGGGAGGGTGCTTCCCGCATTCAGGAGACAAGCTGTTGCTCAGTTTTGCAGGAGTAGTAGGGAAAAGTAATGCCGAGGAGATGGCTGGATTCTGAATGGAAATTAATTTGAATGTTAGACTAAAAGGCTTTAGACCAGGGAGACAAGAAATTGTAACCCACAAGTCAAATCCAGCCTTTCAGTGGTTTTAGGATGACTCCTGACCTAAGAATGATTTTTACCATTTACAACGGTTGAAAGAAAATTCAAAGAACACTAAACATTATGTCAGCTTCAATTTTCAGCATTCACAATCGAGTTTTATTTGAACATAGGTAAGCTCCTTTGTTCACGCATCGTCTATGGCTCCTTGTGCCCTGAAACAGCAGAGAGAGTAGTTTATCAGAGACCATCAGGCTCCCAAAGTCCAGAATATTTTGCCATCTGACTCTTCATGGAGAAAATTTACCAACTCCTGGTGCAGCAGTGGGAATGCAGTGAAGGTTTTCGAGTAGGGAGGTGATAAGCAAAGAGATGTTTACAACATTAATTTCGCAGTGGAATTTGAGTTGAGAAAGGAAGGGTTCATCACACTTCACCTGAAGGAGACAAGGGGTGGCCAAGGATGGGGCAGGAGGAGTGAGAAGGAAGGGAGAGATTAAGGAAGCAAAGGCAGCTGTAAGCCCAATCACTCATTTCTGAGGGTCTCACTGCGGCATTTCAATTCAATTCAAAAGCCTCTATAAAGATCTTTCACTCCTCAAAACCTAACTGAGCATCTACTAGAAGGATGCCAGTGGGAAGGAATTCTGTTGACACAGGAGTGGAGAGGTTCTGAATGGGTTTGTTGGTCCAGTGTGGAGTCCAAGCGTATAGTAATGACAGGTGGAGTCCAGGTATACAGTAATGACTCTCAGCAGGGGGAAAGATCGGGAGATGGTCCAGAAGTTGAACTACCTGGTCATTTGCCTCTGCGTAGCAAACGGAGCTTGTCCTCTAAGACCGCTATCTATGTTTCCTTCTTCCAGGACAGAAACCCTTTGTGAGAAACACCTATTTATTTCCATGGAGCTGATATAACCCTAGATGAAGAGGGAATATTTTGGGGCCTAGATCTCAGCTAAAAAGAGGCCAGTCCCTTTGCCAGCTCATCTCTGTCCCAGTGTTAAATATTTCAGGGACACCAGACACTGGGCCGCATTATTGCAGACCATTATCAGCAGCAGCCAGAAGAAATTAGAGAAGGCTTATCAGGCTGAGGTGTTTTGTTTACGACTCATCATTGAAAAGAATTATAACTGCTTAAAGGCTTTCTATACCTTTTGCAGTCTTTAGATATAACTGTGTTGCTTTGCCATAAGCAAATATTAATAAGATGGGTTAAATGGCAGATGGATATTTATTGTTGTGCAGATACTATTATTATATATTCATAACACCATTGACTCTCATTCAAAGCAATGACTTCTATTGGCATGGCGTTCATATGCTTAGCTATTTTGTGACTTTCTGGATTTCATATGTTGTTTTCAGTTGTCTTGAGAAGTTCACTGTTCTTTCGGCGTAGTGACCTGATTTTTTTGTTGGGTAGATATGGTTACCACGCATCTCTGGGGGTTATTGTCAAAACTGGTTTGTTGGGTTGTAATATGAAGAATTGCCTGGTAATGTGGTTTCCTAACAATCCACTAAAATGCAGAATTAGTCTGAGTTCCTCGAAGAGTTTTGACTAGTGCAGTGCTGGCTTGGCCACTTGCCAAGCACTGGACTTTGAGCAAATGGAGGGGACCCACCATTGCGCAATGTTTCATTGATGAAACATGATGGTCTGTTTCATCCCTTCTCTCTCTCTTTCCCTCTTATAGCACCTTACTTTTGTCCACATACATCTCTCATATTCATGATTCGGAAGATAGTGGCACCATCCCCAGCTTTAGAAATGGTCCTAATTACTTTTAGCATTTTAGGAGTTATCATATGTCCCCACACGCTTGAGGGGAAAACCAATTCAGACTACAAAAGGGAAGAGAAGGGTTCTTGCTCACGCAGCACAGAAACAAGGAAACGTGGAGCTCACAGTGTCCGTGTGACGCATCTTATGTAAACATCACGTGGTAAGATACAGGGTGGAGCTGACACTGAGGACAGAGAAAACAGGTTCTTGTATGAACCCTGGAGGACTTTTGGACACAGTACTGTCAGTCGTGGGCAGTGATCCATTTCCTTATTGATTCCACTTGATAGGGGTCTCTGATACTTGTGACCAAAGCATTTTAGTGGACGGTTAAGGGTCCTGAAAACCAAGCTCACTCATTTCTAAACGTGCACCTCAGGTCTTTTGTGAAGACTGGTGGAGATAAATGCTCAGTTAATTTAGCAAGTACTCTTTTGTGTCCCCTTAGTAGGCAGTATTATTCTGGGCCCAGATAATAGATCCTCCATCATATTTGTTGATTCACAGTTTATGTGAAACCTGCTCCATCTGCCAACTGCTCACTTGGCTTTGTTTCAGTTTTCCATTTGTTTCTACATTGGCTTCAATAAATGGTGGTGTTAAGATCGGCTTTCAGAAATGAACTCTCTTACTTCTCACGCCTCTCTCTTTTGCCGTTTCTCCGATCTTTAAAATGAGATAGAAACTTAGAAAAGAGAGGTTGATTGGTCCAGGGTCTAGTGGAAGAGCTAGTTGCACGAGAAGATAGTTTTTACATTTTGTTTCTCATCAGTGAGAATATTTTTCGTTAACATCACTGTTAGTAGTGGAGTTAAAGCTCGAATCCAGCTCACATCCCTCCTGCTATTTTTGGTTTATTTTTGTTTTCTTGTTAGTTTCCCCACCTTATGGATTCTTAAATTAATTCAGTGGTGTCAGGATACCTGTAACAATGACCTGTTGTTAGGTTTATTGATTTGCAGAATGTATAGTTTGTTATCTTGCATATGTTAATCTCCCATTATAATTCTCTCCTTGTACATGTTGTCCTTCCGATAGTAACATTTATTTACTGACCCACATCTGGGGCTGACTGTGGGTGTGTGATTGAAATGGTGGTATTAGGTTTTGCTGGTGCAGGCCACAGGAACCCAGGTGGCGTAGTCTTGGGTAACGTGAAAATTGCCTTGTTAGACGATACATATCTTTTAGACCTTTTATTACGTAAGTTCCCTTTGTCACATGCTTGCAACAATTGCTCTAGGCTGGTAGATTGCAAATTGCCATCCCTCTAGGGAACTTTAGAGGTGCTTTGGGGAGTCATAGACTAAAATGAAGAGCAAGTCAAAGTTATCGATGCAGGCTGATCTCCGATAGGGATTAGGATGGGACTGGAAGCAAGATAGAGTCTCTTTACCATCCTTGGTATAGAATCATTTTTAAAAGACATATGGGAGGTTGGTTAAAGGTGAGAAGGAGAGGTGTAGGAAAATAACAAGGGTTCAGAGAAATCTGTCTGAAAAGCTATGACTACAGGTGACACCATCTAACCTGTGCTCAGTAGTAAACATGTGACTCGCATTGCACTAAGCCTTTTAAAAACAGTATTTCATTTGATCCTTCTAACTGCCCTGCAGGTAGGCATTATCATCTCTAAGTTTCGAATAGGTAAGCCAATGTGTTCAAGGCTATATTTTATAACTTATAAATAAAGGAACAAAGGATAGGTCTGCCTGGCTTCAGAGTTCCTGTTGTTTCTCCGATCTTTAAAATGAGATAGAAACTTAGAAAAGAGGTTGATTGGTCCAGGGTCTAGTGGAAGAGCTAGTTGCACGAGAAGATAGTTTTTACATTTTGTTTCTCATCAGTGAGAATATTTTTCGTTAACATCACTGTTAGTAGTGGAGTTAAAGCTCGAATCCAGCTCACATCCCTCCTGCTATTTTTGGTTTATTTTTGTTTTCTTGTTAGTTTCCCCACCTTATGGATTCTTAAATTAATTCAGTGGTGTCAGGATACCTGTAACAATGACCTGTTGTTAGGTTTATTGATTTGCAGAATGTATAGTTTGTTATCTTGCATATGTTAATCTCCCATTATAATTCTCTCCTTGTACATGTTGTCCTTCCGATAGTAACATTTATTTACTGACCCACATCTGGGGCTGACTGTGGGTGTGTGATTGAAATGGTGGTATTAGGTTTTGCTGGTGCAGGCCACAGGAACCCAGGTGGCGTAGTCTTGGGTAACGTGAAAATTGCCTTGTTAGACGATACATATCTTTTAGACCTTTTATTACGTAAGTTCCCTTTGTCACATGCTTGCAACAATTGCTCTAGGCTGGTAGATTGCAAATTGCCATCCCTCTAGGGAACTTTAGAGGTGCTTTGGGGAGTCATAGACTAAAATGAAGAGCAAGTCAAAGTTGTACGATGCAGGCTGATCTCTGATAGGGATTATGAGGGGACTGGAAGCAAGATAGAGTCTCTTTACCATCCTTGGTATAGAATCATTTTTAAAAGACATATGGGAGGTTGGTTAAAGGTGAGAAGGAGAGGTGTAGGAAAATAACAAGGGTTCAGAGAAATCTGTCTGAAAAGCTATGACTACAGGTGACACCATCTAACCTGTGCTCAGTAGTAAACATGTGACTCGCATTGCACTAAGCCTTTTAAAAACAGTATTTCATTTGATCCTTCTAACTGCCCTGCAGGTAGGCATTATCATCTCTAAGTTTCGAATAGGTAAGCCAATGTGTTCAAGGCTATATTTTATAACTTATAAATAAAGGAACAAAGGATAGGTCTGCCTGGCTTCAGAGTTCCTGTTGTTTCTTTCAAAAGATTCTACTGTGTTCTAAATAAGAGGGACAGAGTTTGTTGGCTTCTCATTCTTGAAGTGAAACATTAGTGGGAGCAGGATCTGGAAAATTAAAAACTAGAATGTAGATATCAGGCACTATTTGTTGTTCAACCACAAGTCGTGTCCAACTCTGCCGCCCCATGGACTACAGCACGCCAGGCCTCCATGTCCATATATTTCCTTATCTTGGGCCAATCTCTTCCAACACAAAGTGGATGATCAGGTAGAGGTACCTGAGCTCTGCTTACATAGAACATTAAACTTCCCACTGTTCCCAGAGGGCACCCTCCATTTGTCTTCTGTTCCGAAGTAGGCCATTTTGAGCTTCAAACCACATTCCTAGCCAGCCCACATTGAACCAAGCCTAGCTCTTTTCTTCCTCCGTCTTCTGGTCATATAATGCGAGTTGAAGAGGCACCAGGGCAGGAGGGAGAGGTGACGGGAGGAAACGGACCACCTCCTTCAAGAGGAACCTCGTGAACATTTCGTCTTGGCCTGTCTTTCTCAAACGGTGAGCTCTTTGAGAGCAGAGACCACAACTGAAAACCCAGCCCCTGGAAGAGATCCTGACACAAAGTGCGTCTTTAATAATGAAGTTACTGATAATGATTTGTGGGTGACAGAGACAGGACAAAGAGCCAAGGGTGCACACTTAGTTCAGGGTATCTTCCACCACATATTGCAGAATAATCACCATGGAATTCTTAGTGAATGGGCTGAGGGGCCAAAAGGGTGACAGGTACAGTGGAAAGTGAAGTGTTAGTCACTCAGTCATGTCTGACTCTTTGCAAGCCCAGGCTCTTCTGACCACGGAATTCTCCAGGCAAGAGTACTAGAATGGGCTGCCATTTCCTTCTCCAGGGAATCTTTCCTACCCAGGGATCAAACCCGGGTCTCCTACATTGCAGGCAGGTTCTTTTGTTTATTTGTTTGTTAGGCCACTTCTAGTGGCCTTTCATCCATCCATTTTCGTCCATCTTTGTTCTTTTGGCCTGTGTGGGCCTCCCGTCGCGGTGGCCTCTCTCACTGCAGGGCACCGGCTCTGGGCTCATGCGCTCCAGAGCGCTGGATTGGTAATTGGACACATTGGTCCAGCCGCTCTGCAGCACGTGGGATCTTCCCAGGCCAGGGATTGAACTGGCGCCTCTTGCACTACACTGAACCCACTGAACCACTGAACTACCAGGGAAGCCTTGCAGGCAGCTTCTTTACTGTCTGAGCTACCATGGAAATCCAGATATAGTGGAGACAAGGGCATTTCTGTGTGAGGCTTGGTGATCATCCTAGTTGATCAAATGACCTTGTTTTAACTCTGCAGATCCTATTTCCTCTCAATGATAGCTCACACAACCCCACAAAACAACCATAATGTCTGGCTTTTTAAATTCTCTTTGGAACTCAGTCTGTGAGAGGCTTCTAGCTCCCCAAAGAGCCCAAGCCAGATCTCCTATTTTTCGTTTTACTTCTTCCCTCTTTTTAAAATTTCTTCCCTTGTGGAGTATTGCTGAAAACACAAAGACTGAACAAGTTGTTTCACAATTTAATTAATTGAATTAAATGCTCTTAATTTCTATAATAGGGAGAGATTATTTGGTCGTATATAGGGAGAGACCTTAGGATTAGGGGAGTCCTCCCCAAGGAGACCTGAAGGTTGAGTAAACTTTCCTAGAAGGGTAGCCACACCCTCCATTAGGAAAGGAGTGTGGCATTTTTGAGAAAGTGCTTTAAAATAGCTGGGGTCTACACATGGAGGAGGAGATGTACCAGTGAGGATGGAGAGTTAGGCTGGTGTCGGATCATGGAGGACTGTTGGAAGCTGAGTGAATTTTTATCTTTATTCTTAACAGTGTTGAAAAGACCCCAAAGGGTCTCTTTCTACATTGACAGGCACGGAATTCTCCAGGCAAGAGTACTAGAATGGGCTGCCATTTCCTTCTCCAGGGAATCTTTCCTACCCAGGGATCAAACCCGGGTCTCCTACATTGCAGGCAGGTTCTTTTGTTTATTTGTTTGTTAGGCCACTTCTAGTGGCCTTTCATCCATCCATTTTCGTCCATCTTTGTTCTTTTGGCCTGTGTGGGCCTCCCGTCGCGGTGGCCTCTCTCACTGCAGGGCACCGGCTCTGGGCTCATGCGCTCCAGAGCGCTGGATTGGTAATTGGACACATTGGTCCAGCCGCTCTGCAGCACGTGGGATCTTCCCAGGCCAGGGATTGAACTGGCGCCTCTTGCACTACACTGAACCCACTGAACCACTGAACTACCAGGGAAGCCTTGCAGGCAGCTTCTTTACTGTCTGAGCTACCATGGAAATCCAGATATAGTGGAGACAAGGGCATTTCTGTGTGAGGCTTGGTGATCATCCTAGTTGATCAAATGACCTTGTTTTAACTCTGCAGATCCTATTTCCTCTCAATGATAGCTCACACAACCCCACAAAACAACCATAATGTCTGGCTTTTTAAATTCTCTTTGGAACTCAGTCTGTGAGAGGCTTCTAGCTCCCCAAAGAGCCCAAGCCAGATCTCCTATTTTTCGTTTTACTTCTTCCCTCTTTTTAAAATTTCTTCCCTTGTGGAGTATTGCTGAAAACACAAAGACTGAACAAGTTGTTTCACAATTTAATTAATTGAATTAAATGCTCTTAATTTCTATAATAGGGAGAGATTATTTGGTCGTATATAGGGAGAGACCTTAGGATTAGGGGAGTCCTCCCCAAGGAGACCTGAAGGTTGAGTAAACTTTCCTAGAAGGGTAGCCACACCCTCCATTAGGAAAGGAGTGTGGCATTTTTGAGAAAGTGCTTTAAAATAGCTGGGGTCTACACATGGAGGAGGAGATGTACCAGTGAGGATGGAGAGTTAGGCTGGTGTCGGATCATGGAGGACTGTTGGAAGCTGAGTGAATTTTTATCTTTATTCTTAACAGTGTTGAAAAGACATGAAAGTATTTTAAGGAAGAAGTAACATTTTTTTAAATATCAGATGTAGAATTTTTTATCATTATAACTAGTGCAGAGAATAGACTGGAGGGAGGCCAGAGAATCTGGGGAGGGGTCAAGTTACATTGTTGTCCAGGGAACAAGGCCGCTTGGATGGAGTTGGCGGCGTGGGAAGAAGTGAAGCGATTTGAGAGAAATGGATTCAACCTGATAATTAATTGGAGGTAAGGCACAGGGAGAAGGAAATGCCAGTTTTAAGTTCCAGTTTTCTGGCCTGTACACCTTGTTGGATGACGGTGCCAGCTGCTGAGCTCAGGATAGAATAAAAGGAGCAGATAGAAGAACCAAAGCAGGAGACTGTGGGTCTCGCTGACATTCACAGGTTCCAAGGTTTAAGGAATAGACAGAGTTTCTTGGAGGTCAGCATTAAGCACTCTACAGTTTCCCTCGAGAATTCCTAAATATCTTTCAATGCCCACTCAAGAGTCCTCCTGCAACCAGACCTCTGGACCACGTCAGACCCCGAAGCCACAGGGCCCTCTCCCATCTTTGCTGCCAGTGCTGTTTTTGTAGAGTTGTGTGTTGTTTTTTTGGGGGGTGGGGCCACTTTTATTGGTCTTTCATTTATTTATTTTCATCCGTCTTTGTTCTCTGGCCCATGTGGGCCTCCCATCGCAGTGGCCTCTGTCACTGCAGAGCACCAGCTCTGGGTGCATGCGCTCCAGAGCCCCGGCTCGGAAATTGGACACATGGGTCCAGCTGCTCTGCGGCACGTGGGATCTTCCCAGGCCAGGGATGGAACCGGCACCCCTTGCACTTCAAGGTGATGTCTTTACCCACTGGACCACCAGGGAAGCCCTAGAGTTGTCTTTTATAACACTTGCCATACTTGACTGAAATTCACGCTTGTCTATCAGTCTCTCTGTAGGCTTGGAGCTCCATGACTCCAGAACTTCATCTTCTTTTTCTCTGTGGACCCAAAGCAACCATTGCCTATGCTCGGTTAGTACTGAATTAGGTGAGACGAGAAGGGGTTGTGAAGCATTGGAGTCTAGAAGCTGTGCACCCAGGCAAGAGTTAAATCTCTGGTGTAGAAATTTTACCAAGGATGAGTCCTATTTGTACTGTCTTTTCATACTCAGGACCTGAATTTGTCATGGTAGTCAGACAAGCAGAGGTTGAAGTCTCCCTGGAATCCTCAATGATTAACTAAAAATCGTTAGTTCTTCATCAGTCACTGTATGGCTTGGAGGAAGTCATTCATTATTATCTTAGTTTTTCTATTTAAAAATGAAGGGTAAAAACTCTATAAGTTTTTTTTTTTTTTTTTTTTTAAACTTAACTTTTCATATCCTAAGAGCTTTATTAAATAGTCTTGACTACCTACTATGGAATCTCCTACCACACAGCCAGGAGGTGACAAAGGCAGGCCTTGAAAGGAAAGCGAAGTCTCTTAGTCGAGTCCAAATCTTTGCAACTCACGGACAAGCCGTGGAGTTCTCCAAGAGTACTGAAGTGAGTAGCCTTTCCCTTCCCCAGGGGATCTTCACAACCCAGGGATCGAACTGGTGTCTCCTGCATTGCAGACGGATTCTTTCTTTGCCTGCTGAGCTGCAAGGGAATCCCAGTCCTTGAGTCCAGGCCTTAATCTAGCCACTTGAGCTGTATGGAGTATTTCCACTCACAGTCCAGAGCAAATATAGCAATGAGGACATCTAGTGGACAAGAAAGTAGAAATGTAGCCCAAGCCGACCAAGTAGACAAACCTCCAAGCAGAGTCATAGATTTATTAAATACCGAGCATGCAGAAGGAATAATGAGGTTTAAAAAGAATCATCAGGACATGTTCTATCCAATCAACTCTTGAACTTGGCATTTCATGTGTGTATCTAATAGATTTGCTTGGATTCTGTTTTAGAGTACCCTGGGAACACTGGGACGTCTTGTTTTGAAGGGCATTGCAATGATTTCTGGTTACGTTATTTGTTTCTCGCTCTTCAAGTATGATCTGGACATGTGAGCCTGGGAATTACAATATCACGTGTGATTACAGAACAGTAAGTTCTGAGTCAGGCACATGGTGTACAATAGCCCTCAATTTGTTTTTATTCAAGGAATATTGCCTTTGATTAAATCTCTGGTTGTAGAAATTGTTACCTAGAAGCTGTGCACCCAGGCAAGAGTTAAATCTCTGGTGTAGAAATCCTATTTGTACTGTCTTTTCATACTCAGGACCTGAATTTGTCATGGTAGTCAGACAAGCAGAGGTTGAAGTCTCCCTGGAATCCTCAATGATTAACTAAAAATCGTTAGTTCTTCATCAGTCACTGTATGGCTTGGAGGAAGTCATTCATTATTATCTTAGTTTTTCTATTTAAAAATGAAGGGTAAAAACTCTATAAGTTTTTTTTTTTTTTTTTTTTTAAACTTAACTTTTCATATCCTAAGAGCTTTATTAAATAGTCTTGACTACCTACTATGGAATCTCCTACCACACAGCCAGGAGGTGACAAAGGCAGGCCTTGAAAGGAAAGCGAAGTCTCTCAGTCGAGTCCAAATCTTTGCAACTCACGGACAAGCCGTGGAGTTCTCCAAGAGTACTGAAGTGAGTAGCCTTTCCCTTCCCCAGGGGATCTTCACAACCCAGGGATCGAACTGGTGTCTCCTGCATTGCAGACGGATTCTTTCTTTGCCTGCTGAGCTGCAAGGGAATCCCAGTCCTTGAGTCCAGGCCTTAATCTAGCCACTTGAGCTGTATGGAGTATTTCCACTCACAGTCCAGAGCAAATATAGCAATGAGGACATCTAGTGGACAAGAAAGTAGAAATGTAGCCCAAGCCGACCAAGTAGACAAACCTCCAAGCAGAGTCATAGATTTATTAAATACCGAGCATGCAGAAGGAATAATGAGGTTTAAAAAGAATCATCAGGACATGTTCTATCCAATCAACTCTTGAACTTGGCATTTCATGTGTGTATCTAATAGATTTGCTTGGATTCTGTTTTAGAGTACCCTGGGAACACTGGGACGTCTTGTTTTGAAGGGCATTGCAATGATTTCTGGTTACGTTATTTGTTTCTCGCTCTTCAAGTATGATCTGGACATGTGAGCCTGGGAATTACAATATCACGTGTGATTACAGAACAGTAAGTTCTGAGTCAGGCACATGGTGTACAATAGCCCTCAATTTGTTTTTATTCAAGGAATATTGCCTTTGATTTATACAGGCTTCCTTGTCAGGCACGACTGAGCACACACGCACAACTGAAGGGGCAGGTGATAGTATGGTAGGGTAGCGGAGGGAAGGGTGTCTGTACAGATGTATAATTTGATTTGAAGTTTGCTTTGCTCTTTGAGTTTAGGAGTCTAGTCAGTCTAAATTTCAGGACATCAGAGATGACACCATGGGTAATAGGCGGATAATTTCTTAAACCTAGCACAAAGAAATTAGCAAACAGGTAGGACAAAAAGAATACAAACGTGACTGAAAACAACCTCAGACTATGCCTAGTTTGGAAAATTCAAGTTGCTTTGTAAAACTCCTGGTAATATACTTTCAGTTTTAGGCCGGAATACACCCTCCTAAAAAATGGGAAACCAACAAAAATCAACAGAGCCATAGATTTTGAGAGGAACAAATGTTTATTTATTGACTTCTCCAGAAATCATACCAGTATTTTTGGAACACTTTCTGAGATCGTCACTGTATGTGAAGGCATCTGAAAATATGTACCAATGCATAGAAAAAGATGTGCCTGCCTCTGGGAGGCGTCCACGATGATGTTTTGCATGTTCGATACTTTAAACTTCGTGTAGTATTAAGAAGATACACGGATTTCCCTGGTGACTCGGCACGGCAGGAGACGTAGCTTCTATCCCTGGGTTGGGAAGAGCCCTTGGAGGAGGAAATGGTAACCCACTCCAGTATTCCTGCAGGGATACTCCCATGGAGGGAGGAGCCTGGCAGGCTACAGTCCAGGCGCGGCGCCTCGCCCGCCCGCTCCGTTTGCCACCCGCTCCCTCTCGCTTGCGCCCATTTGCCGGCTCTGACTGCCCACATCTCCCGTGTGTATCTAATAGATTTGCTTGGATTCTGTTTTAGAGTACCCTGGGAACACTGGGACGTCTTGTTTTGAAGGGCATTGCAATGATTTCTGGTTACGTTATTTGTTTCTCGCTCTTCAAGTATGATCTGGACATGTGAGCCTGGGAATTACAATATCACGTGTGATTACAGAACAGTAAGTTCTGAGTCAGGCACATGGTGTACAATAGCCCTCAATTTGTTTTTATTCAAGGAATATTGCCTTTGATTTATACAGGCTTCCTTGTCAGGCACGACTGAGCACACACGCACAACTGAAGGGGCAGGTGATAGTATGGTAGGGTAGCGGAGGGAAGGGTGTCTGTACAGATGTATAATTTGATTTGAAGTTTGCTTTGCTCTTTGAGTTTAGGAGTCTAGTCAGTCTAAATTTCAGGACATCAGAGATGACACCATGGGTAATAGGCGGATAATTTCTTAAACCTAGCACAAAGAAATTAGCAAACAGGTAGGACAAAAAGAATACAAACGTGACTGAAAACAACCTCAGACTATGCCTAGTTTGGAAAATTCAAGTTGCTTTGTAAAACTCCTGGTAATATACTTTCAGTTTTAGGCCGGAATACACCCTCCTAAAAAGTGAAACCAACAAAAATCAACAGAGCCATAGATTTTGAGAGGAACAAATGTTTATTTATTGACTTCTCCAGAAATCATACCAGTATTTTTGGAACACTTTCTGAGATCGTCACTGTATGTGAAGGCATCTGAAAATATGTACCAATGCATAGAAAAAGATGTGCCTGCCTCTGGGAGGCGTCCACGATGATGTTTTGCATGTTCGATACTTTAAACTTCGTGTAGTATTAAGAAGATACACGGATTTCCCTGGTGACTCGGCACGGCAGGAGACGTAGCTTCTATCCCTGGGTTGGGAAGAGCCCTTGGAGGAGGAAATGGTAACCCACTCCAGTATTCCTGCAGGGATACTCCCATGGAGGGAGGAGCCTGGCAGGCTACAGTCCCGGGGCGCGAGCGCCTGCGCCCGCCCGCTCCGTTTTGCCACCCCGCTTCCCTCTCGCTTGCGCCCATTTTGCCCGGCTCTGACTGCACACCTCACATCTCCCCTTTCACATGTAATCTCAGCTTCTGGCCCCACTGCCTCATTCCCTTATTACTGACAGCTGTGACCCTGGCACAATACCTGCCACCCGAGGTGTGCAGTGTGCTTGTCAGATGGATGCCCATTTGAACACCCTGATGGTCAACATTCCTCTTGGCCTGTGAAGCTTAGCTCCCCTGCTCATGTATATGTGTATTTATTTGTTCATTACATTTACTTATTTTTTTTAGGTCCTCAATTTATTTACTGATGTATTTGTGGACTTGTGGTTTTCTGTTGATTTAGTGGGCCAGACCTGCTACTCTCACTATTTATTTTGATCCCCAATTGTATCCAGTTTGGCCCCTGGGAGCTCCTTCAAGTGGACTTCCTTCTGACATGTCCCCATCTTTCTCTGAGTACTTCCGTACTTTCTGGTACAAGGTATTTCAGGCTCGTTTTGTATTTTACCTTCCCTCTGTGCCCCCTCCCCTAACAGCCGTCTCTCCAACAATCCCTAGTTTGCTTTAGCATAAAATGATAATAACAACAGCCTCTGGGTGAGCTCATCACTCTTGGGGGGTTGCTGTTCCCGGACACACTCATTAGACAGGCGAGTCGAATGCTCATCCCTGCAGTCAGTGAGTGATGGAGTCGATTTCTGTTGGAGTTTACAGCAGGGAAGGGTTTCCTCCGGGGACACTTGTGGTCCTGTTGTCAGAAGGCGAATGTATGTTGGACGGTGTCAACAGCAGATGTCTGTGAAAGGCAAAGCCACGGAATTGGAAGCTGGGTCTGTTTGACACAAAGAACAGTGACCTTTCCACCGTTCTGGGCTGCGCATAATGACTGGACCCCCTAAGACTAGCTATCTACTCTAGAGTCGTACACTCATGTAGATATACCTCCTGATTATTGTTCTTTTGATAGAGTGGTTGACACTCCAGATCCCCTGGACCAGGTGATGGAGCTGCGCCCAGAGAATCCAGGTCGGTGACTTTGCAGGATGACACAGAGATGTCACTTACAAACCTCCGTAGGAGAATAAATCATGCCTATTTCTTTCTCACCACTAAGTGATTAACTAGGCAGCATTCCCAACCACATGTTGGTATGACACTCCCTGTCTTTCAGGATTCTCAGGGACTCAAGGGTATGCACAAAGTCATACTATATACAATTAATTTTAATACAGAGTTTTAATTATATGTATTTAATACTAATAAAACTAGCATAATATTTACACATATAGTTCTTATATACAACTGTTGATAAACAATTGTTGACTTTTAAGCTACATTTATAGCCAACACACAAGTGGCATGTACACACATTATCACTAAATGTATTTTTATTACTATCCCCATCTAACAGACAGGACATTGAGTTTCATATGCTATCAGTGAATTTTCTGGTCAGACTATTATTCTAACTAAATTTAGTCTGTTTTTATTTTACTGAAATTTATTGCTTACCTCCTTATCTGAGGTCTATAAGGTTTAGCACTGAACAAAACCAGAGGACCATCTAATTCTAAATTATGTGTCCTTCAGCCTAAAAGTAGCTGTCAAATTTCTAGTTCAATCAGTTGTATAATTCTCATTCTCTCTTCCTCATTTCTTCTTTTCTTTCTTTTCCTCTTCCTCTAGCTTCCTATGTGGCACAGTGGTAAAGAATCCCCCTGCCAATGCAGGAGACACAAAAGACTGAGGTTCGATCCCTGGGTCGGGAAGATCCCTTGGAGAAGGAAATGGCCACCCATTCCAGTATGCTTGCCTGGAGAATCCCATGGGCAGAGGAGCTGAAGTCCATGGTGTCACAAAGTCAGGCATGATAACTGACATAGCACACACACACACACACACACACACTCTCTCTCTCTCTCTCTCTCTAGCAGGTTTGTTGATATTCAGAGTCCACAGAAATTCCATGGCAGATTCTATTTCTGTTAATAAAACTGTGTGTAGGGCTTCCCTGGTGGTCCAGTGGGTAAGGACCCCGCCTTGCAGTGCAAGGGGCACCGGTTCCATCCCTGGCCTGGGAAGATCCCACGTGCTGCAGAGCAGCTGGACCGATGTGGCCAATGACCGAGCCAGAGCTCTGGAGCGCGTGAGCCCAGAGCCAGTGCTCTGTGACAACAGAGGCCACTGCGATGGGAGGCCCACATGGGCCAAAGAACAAAGATGGATGAAAAATAGATAAACGAAAGACCAACAGAAATGGACTGCCTGCCCCCCTCCCTCCCCACCCCCCTCAAAAAAAACAAACAAACAAAAAAAGTGTGGAGTTTGAGATGATTGAAAAACTGGCATCTTGCACGGAGAGTGTGACAAGACAACAGGTAGGAAGTGTCCATAGTAAAAGGGAAAACCTCTGTTCTGATTTCCAGTTCACTGTGTTTAAGGAAGACAGTAGGTGCCCAGCAAAACATCCACTTCCTGTCATTAGCTGCTGTTTTCCAGTGACGTAATTCAGAGGCCACCATCGGGCGCAAGTCAGGTTCCCAGAAAAGACTCAGTTGCTTGAATGACTATACTATAATTAAGAGGTTGGCATATTTTTTTTTCTGTAAAGGATGAAATACAGAATATTTTGGTCTTTGTAGGCCATGCAGTTTCTCTCTCACCCCCTGAGCTCTACCGCTGGAGTGCAGAAGCAGTCATAGACAATGCGAGGAAGCGGCTTATTCCCACAGAGGAAGTCACAGGAGGCCAGCGTGGCAGGAACAGGCCGTACAGGGTGGTTTGGGTGAGTAATGAGTCTGGAGAAGTCGGCAAGGAATCGATTACAGGAGATTTTAAAGGTTTGGGTAAGAAACGTTTGCATTTTCTCCAAAGCAGTGGAAAGCTACCCACAGTTTTTAAGCAGATATGTGATGTAACTGGGTGTGCATTTTAAAATAGTGATCTGGTTTGCAGCAGGGAGAGCTGATAAGACCAGAGCAGGGGTAGATGCTGAGAAATCTTTGGAAGACCTGCTCGTAGCTTGATTTAGATAGTGGCAGTGAAGATGGAGAAAAGCAGGTACGTTCAAATCTAGGGAGTCAGATCTTACTGGACTTGGTGATGGGTTCCCTCTGGGGGGCAGTGGAGGCCTCAGGGCGGACAGGAGGGGGTTTCTGACTTGCACAGCTAGATGGGGGTGGTGCCATTCCCTGAAAGAGGATCTTGGAGGTGGGGTGATTCTTGAGTCCAGATTTGAATATGCTGCTCAAGGAAAGTGGAGAGGCTTGCTTTTGCCACCTTTAAGACACTAAGTGAGTATGTTCCTGAGTCAGGTGTCACTCTCTTCACAGGTATATTCTATGCTAAAGACAGAAATGTGCCAGTAATTGGCATATAGTTGGTTATGGAACCAAGATACTGACAGATGGGATTTCTTAGGGAAATAATATAGAGAGGAGAGTGCCTACATGTTTTCTTCTCTAAATGGGGTACTAGTGCCCCAGAGGAATATCTTGTGTCCAAGAAAGGTAAGCAGATTTCACATTGTAGGAACCATTCAAATTCCTGTAGCAACAGTTTCATTCCAATCTTTGGAATGGAAAATCCTACGGGGCAGAACACAAAATTCACAGACATTAGACAATGGCAGCAACAAAGGATGATTAAGCTCTGTGTTTGAAGCTGTTGCCTTAGGCTAAGACCAGTTCCCCAGCCCAGGGTGTGAGAAGTAACCAACCAGGCAGTTGGATCACCATTACAGCTGCTTGTTAAACAGTAATTCCTTTTCTTTCCTTTGGAAGGGATGAATGTCTTGCATTTGTGACACCTGCTTGGTGACTCCACACATAGAATTAGCACACCTTAGTGGATAAGGGCCAGTGGTGGGGAGAGGATTGGCTGAAAACGTAAGGTCTAGCAAATGGAATTGTAATTCAAGTGCTTCATAAGTAACAGAGCTGGAATGTGTTGGGTCCCAGCAACCAGCGTGGGAGGTTTCCCTTTTCTCTACCTTTTAGTCAGCAGTTTCTTTTTCCAGATTTTATCATGATGGCCATTGTGTCTGTTCCCTAGTAATAGGCCTTTGTCACTGTGAATTGGATTTCTCTACCAATAATCAACATTCAGCATCTTTCCATGTGCTGCTTTTTTGACATTCCTGTGGATGAAATTTACATCTTCAGATTGTCTTCCGAAAGTCGGCCCTTTAGTGAATTCGCTATTACATACCCTAGGACATTTGTTAAGGGCACAGCAGCAGATAGCTCAGCTGGTAACGAATCCACCTGCAGTGCAGGAAACCCTGGATTGATTCCTGAATAGAGAAGATCCCCTGGGAAAGGGATTTAGTGGCTCAGATGGTAAAGAGTCTGCCTGCAATGCTTGCCACCTTTAAGACACTAAGTGAGTATGTTCCTGAGTCAGGTGTCACTCTCTTCACAGGTATATTCTATGCTAAAGACAGAAATGTGCCAGTAATTGGCATATAGTTGGTTATGGAACCAAGATACTGACAGATGGGATTTCTTAGGGAAATAATATAGAGAGGAGAGTGCCTACATGTTTTCTTCTCTAAATGGGGTACTAGTGCCCCAGAGGAATATCTTGTGTCCAAGAAAGGTAAGCAGATTTCACATTGTAGGAACCATTCAAATTCCTGTAGCAACAGTTTCATTCCAATCTTTGGAATGGAAAATCCTACGGGGCAGAACACAAAATTCACAGACATTAGACAATGGCAGCAACAAAGGATGATTAAGCTCTGTGTTTGAAGCTGTTGCCTTAGGCTAAGACCAGTTCCCCAGCCCAGGGTGTGAGAAGTAACCAACCAGGCAGTTGGATCACCATTACAGCTGCTTGTTAAACAGTAATTCCTTTTCTTTCCTTTGGAAGGGATGAATGTCTTGCATTTGTGACACCTGCTTGGTGACTCCACACATAGAATTAGCACACCTTAGTGGATAAGGGCCAGTGGTGGGGAGAGGATTGGCTGAAAACGTAAGGTCTAGCAAATGGAATTGTAATTCAAGTGCTTCATAAGTAACAGAGCTGGAATGTGTTGGGTCCCAGCAACCAGCGTGGGAGGTTTCCCTTTTCTCTACCTTTTAGTCAGCAGTTTCTTTTTCCAGATTTTATCATGATGGCCATTGTGTCTGTTCCCTAGTAATAGGCCTTTGTCACTGTGAATTGGATTTCTCTACCAATAATCAACATTCAGCATCTTTCCATGTGCTGCTTTTTTGACATTCCTGTGGATGAAATTTACATCTTCAGATTGTCTTCCCGAAAGTCGGCCCTTTAGTGAATTCGCTATTACATACCCTAGGACATTTGTTAAGGGCACAGCAGCAGATAGCTCAGCTGGTAACGAATCCACCTGCAGTGCAGGAAACCCTGGATTGATTCCTGAATAGAGAAGATCCCCCTGGGAAAGGGATGGGCTTGGGCTTCCCAGTGGCTCAGATGGTAAAGAGTCTGCCTGCAATGTGGGAGACCTGGGTTTGATCCCTGGGTTGGGAAGATCCCCTGGATAAGGGAATAGCTACCTATTGTAGTATTCTTGCCTGGAGAATGAAGTGCCCTTAGGTACTGGTTTTCACACTGTAGTCATGCAAAGCTGCCACAAGGCAGCAGGATTTCCTCCTGGCCCACTCTGCTTGCTTGGGTAAGCAGAGCCTTGGTGAAAGTCCTCCTTCTGCCTTGTAAATTTGTAAAATTTTTGTAATTTGTAACTTTGTAATTTTGTAAAATTTACAAATTCACAAGGCAGAGCTTTGATTCTGCCAAAATAAAGAGCCAAGGCTGGTTGTCCCATTGCTTCCTCCCCCTTGTGGTTCACCCCGTTGGAGAAGCCCCACACCCTGCAGAAACTCTGCTGAGGACGCTGTGGCCTCTCCAGAGCTGGAGTGACTCTAAGGAAGGACTCTGGAGGTGGGAACCCCAGCACCAGGAGACCTGGGAGCCAGGTGACTCCTCCAAAGGTCTAGGGTGCAGAGGGTCCACCTTCCTTGGAGTGTACTTGCCTTGGGTTAGCCATCGAAGTTCTTCTCTGATTCTGGACATTGTCATCCAGTTCACAGGAGACCAGGAGTTACAGGTCCAAGGGGACCTCATTTGCTGGCACGTCCTTCACAGCTCCTTCAGCCCCATGATAGTCCACATGTGGGAACCAAGGCTGCTCAGGCTCCAGGAACGTGAACTGACCCGGGGCACCAAAGCTTGAAGGGAATGTACTAGGCATTCCTTTTTAAGATTATTTTTTAGGTCATATTGGAGCATGGTGGATTTACACTGTTGTGTTTAAGTGTACAGCAGGTTGATTTGTATGTAAACATACCTGTCCAAGGTCGTACTAATACGTGTCAGATTCAGGATTTGAACCCGGAATGTCTGGGTCCACAGCATGGTCTCTTAACTATAACAGGCAGTAGCCTCCATGGTCATCCCATGTGGTCAGCCCCCTCTGGTTGACTCAGGAACAGATGCTGTTCCCAGAATGAAACAAGGAGCGAGACAGTCATCGACCAGCAAAGTGTTATGGTCCCACCTCTCAACAACCTTCATTACAAGGAGTAGAATTATGATCCTCTCTCGAGTCCTCATCCTGTGTTCTCTGTCGTTATGATTCCACGACGCCATACCTTGTACCTCCTGCATGGAAAACTTCAAACAAAATGAAAAACCAACAAAAAGCATAGCTTTGGATAGCAAAGCCAGTTCAGCAACTGTCAAATGAAGCAGCATGAGGCTTCCAGTGATGGTGGGTCGTTTTCAGGACAAAGGGAGGAAAAACAAGAATTACGAGCCTAGAGACAGCACCCCTCTGTGTCATCAGAACAAGACCTTACATCAGAGGAAGAGCCAAGCCTAATCAAGATGCACTGTCAAGATTCTGACAAGTAGCTGCTGTATCAGGTTATTGCTGAATAGGTGAACTGCGTCTGCTGCCTCCTGCTACTTCCATGCCGGGCTAACGTGGCACGTTAATAGGCTGTTGATGGATGCCAGGCATTCATGTTCTGCGGCCCGTTCTCCCTCTTCAGCTCTTTTCCCACCCAAATACACACATCACCCCTCTCATATGTAATTCAGACTCAAATCACTTAAGACTGTAATTCCTAAAAGCAGCCGCTGCGAAGAGCAGAGCCACAGAGCTGCCCCATGAGTGGAGAAGCAGCAGATCTGGGCCTCACGGAGATCCTCAGCTTAAAAAAATTCAAGATAGTTTTTAAGCCAATACATTCATGAATCTAATTTGAAAAGCAATAGAGAAAATATGCCAGGTCTGAAAATGATGTTCTTAAGGCATGCTCTTCAATCAAGACAGAGTCAGTGAAGACACAATTCAAATTCAAACCATGGTAACAGTCCGTCTACAGCAATGACCAAGTCAGCTGACTCTCGAGTTGGATTTGTCTATCTGTCATATGATTGTGAGAACAGCCGTTTGACAAGCTTCTCATCGGGACCCGTGCCCAACCTTTTACACTTTTCATGAAAAAAAATTTAAAATAACCTCCATGGTCATCCCCTGTGGTCAGCCCCCTCTGGTTGACTCAGGAACAGATGCTGTTCCCAGAATGAAACAAGGAGCGAGACAGTCATCGACCAGCAAAGTGTTATGGTCCCACCTCTCAACAACCTTCATTACAAGGAGTAGAATTATGATCCTCTCTCGAGTCCTCATCCTGTGTTCTCTGTCGTTATGATTCCACGACGCCATACCTTGTACCTCCTGCATGGAAAACTTCAAACAAAATGAAAAACCAACAAAAAGCATAGCTTTGGATAGCAAAGCCAGTTCAGCAACTGTCAAATGAAGCAGCATGAGGCTTCCAGTGATGGTGGGTCGTTTTCAGGACAAAGGGAGGAAAAACAAAATTACGAGCCTAGAGACAGCACCCCTCTGTGTCATCAGAACAAGACCTTACATCAGAGGAAGAGCCAAGCCTAATCAAGATGCACTGTCAAGATTCTGACAAGTAGCTGCTGTATCAGGTTATTGCTGAATAGGTGAACTGCGTCTGCTGCCTCCTGCTACTTCCATGCCGGGCTAACGTGGCACGTTAATAGGCTGTTGATGGATGCCAGGCATTCATGTTCTGCGGCCCGTTCTCCCTCTTCAGCTCTTTTCCCACCCAAATACACACATCACCCCTCTCATATGTAATTCAGACTCAAATCACTTAAGACTGTAATTCCTAAAAGCAGCCGCTGCGAAGAGCAGAGCCACAGAGCTGCCCCATGAGTGGAGAAGCAGCAGATCTGGGCCTCACGGAGATCCTCAGCTTAAAAAAATTCAAGATAGTTTTTAAGCCAATACATTCATGAATCTAATTTGAAAAGCAATAGAGAAAATATGCCAGGTCTGAAAATGATGTTCTTAAGGCATGCTCTTCAATCAAGACAGAGTCAGTGAAGACACAATTCAAATTCAAACCATGGTAACAGTCCGTCTACAGCAATGACCAAGTCAGCTGACTCTCGAGTTGGATTTGTCTATCTGTCATATGATTGTGAGAACAGCCGTTTGACAAGCTTCTCATCGGGACCCTTGCTCCAACCACATTTTCCACCTACTTTTGAGTTCATGAAATTTTAAAATAAAAATATTATAGAGTGGTGATAGATGTATGCTCTGGCTGATTCACCTTGTTTTATTGCAGAAACCAGCACAACAATGTAAAGCGATTCTCCCCCAATGAAAATTAAATTACAAAAACTATAGCGTGGTAAAAGTGTTCTGTATGATTCTATGTAACACTGTCATGAATAAAACATGGTCATGCATGCATACACTCTTTTTTTTTTAAACATTTATTTTATTTATTTATCTTTTTTGGGGGGTGGGGAGGGAGGGGGACAGGCAGGCCACTTCTATTGGTCTTTCATTTATCTATTTTCATCCATCTCTGCTCTTTGGCTCCTGTGGGCCTCCCATCGTAGTGGCCTCTGTCGTTGCAGAGCACCGGCTCTGGGTGCATGCGCTCCAGAGCTCCGGCTCGGTCATTGGACACATCGGTCCAGTCGCTCTGCAGCACGTGGGATCTTCCCAGGCCAGGGATGGAACCGGCGCCCCTTGCACTGCAAGGCAGTGTCCTTACCCACTGGACCACCAGGGAAGCCCCATGCATACACTCTTAAGTGGCTTCGGTTGTGTCTGACTCTTGGTGACTCCATGGACTGTAGCCCACCAGGCTCATCTGTCCATGAGATTCTCCAGGCAAGAACACTGGAGTGGGTTGCCATGGCCTCCAGGGGATCTTCCTTGTTAAAACCCGTCAAACTGTTCCACACGATGAGTGAATCCAAATGAGAACTTTGGACCTTAGTAATGAGGATGATCAATAGTAGTTTATAAATTATAGAAATTGCACCACAGTAGTGTAGGATGCTACCAGTACGGGAAACCGTGTGGGAGGGGCAGAGCTGGAGATCTATGGGGGTGCGCTGTATCTTCTGTGGGATTTTTCTGTAAGCCTAGAAACTGCTTGAAACAACTAGTCTGTTCACTTAAAAATATGATTGTATTCCCTCTCTGCATGACATCCTTCCATAATCTCCTGCTTTCTGAGAATAAAACCTGGTTTGTAAGAGGTCCTGGTGGCCCAGCTCCATGACTCTGGGCTCACCTCCCACTCTTCACCACCCTGACTGGGTCTCTGACTTGGGAGCATTACCTCTGTTCCTCAGAAGTAGCCATGATCTTCAGCCCATGCCAGGCGCCTGTCATGTTCTCTGACTGGCTGTTTTATTGCCCTTAAGTCACTGAACTACCTCTCATCCCCTGAAACTTTGGCTCTCAGATCCAATGACACTTTTTTCCAGAGAAGTGTTTCCTCGGCGTTCAATAAGTAAAATCACCCCACAGCCTCATTCTTTTCTCTCACAGCACTCTAGCCCATTCTGTCACAATATTTATTGTGATCTACAAAATGAGGCACAGTGCCCATTGTATTTTCTTTGCAGGACTCAGCACTTTCTGTGGGTTGGAATGTGCAGATGGATGCGAAGAATATTAGCAAAAGCAAAACTGAGCTCTTGTTCACACTGTGCCTGGCAGTTTTAGTCATCGTACCTGTGTTACCTCATTAAATCCTCTTAGCAACTTTATGAAATAGACACATTATTATCCCCACTTTACCGCTGAGTTGGGTGAAGCCAGAGAGCTTAAGGAACACGCAGAAGGCTTCACAGCTCGGCTTTGGTGGGGTAGAGACTTGGTTCTAGTCCCTCTGGCTCCAGTGGCTATGCTCTGAACCGCTCTGCCATGCTACCATTGTCAAATGAATTAATTCATGAAAGAACTGGTGAACTTTGGTATGTCCGACTCAAGGCTGTACTCCTAAGCTTTCGTTACACTCTTATTGTACTATACTTCCTGTTCCCTGATGTTCACCAAAATATTCTTTACCATTTCTCCTTATGTTTTTTTGCTCATGTTTGTCACTTTTCTTCTGAGTTCACAAAACGAAAGTGTCTTCATTATCGTCATTTCAAGTCCTCATCTTGTCTTCCTTTTCATGTCTTTCGAAAGGTAGGTCCTTTTGGGGTCATTTGGTTAAGTACTAATAAAGATATTTTTCCTTTTTCTCAGCAAAGGTGGATGGTGGTTTGAAACATGTACTTTTCTCTGCCTCATAATCTCCTGCTTTCTGAGAATAAAACCTGGTTTGTAAGAGGCCCCCAGTCCATGACTCTGGGCTCACCTCCCACTCTTCACCACCCTGACTGGGTCTCTGACTTGGGAGCATTACCTCTGTTCCTCAGAAGTAGCCATGATCTTCAGCCCATGCCAGGCGCCTGTCATGTTCTCTGACTGGCTGTTTTATTGCCCTTAAGTCACTGAACTACCTCTCATCCCCTGAAACTTTGGCTCTCAGATCCAATGACACTTTTTTCCAGAGAAGTGTTTCCTCGGCGTTCAATAAGTAAAATCACCCCACAGCCTCATTCTTTTCTCTCACAGCACTCTAGCCCATTCTGTCACAATATTTATTGTGATCTACAAAATGAGGCACAGTGCCCATTGTATTTTCTTTGCAGGACTCAGCACTTTCTGTGGGTTGGAATGTGCAGATGGATGCGAAGAATATTAGCAAAAGCAAAACTGAGCTCTTGTTCACACTGTGCCTGGCAGTTTTAGTCATCGTACCTGTGTTACCTCATTAAATCCTCTTAGCAACTTTATGAAATAGACACATTATTATCCCCACTTTACCGCTGAGTTGGGTGAAGCCAGAGAGCTTAAGGAACACGCAGAAGGCTTCACAGCTCGGCTTTGGTGGGGTAGAGACTTGGTTCTAGTCCCTCTGGCTCCAGTGGCTATGCTCTGAACCGCTCTGCCATGCTACCATTGTCAAATGAATTAATTCATGAAAGAACTGGTGAACTTTGGTATGTCCGACTCAAGGCTGTACTCCTAAGCTTTCGTTACACTCTTATTGTACTATACTTCCTGTTCCCTGATGTTCACCAAAATATTCTTTACCATTTCTCCTTATGTTTTTTTGCTCATGTTTGTCACTTTTCTTCTGAGTTCACAAAACGAAAGTGTCTTCATTATCGTCATTTCAAGTCCTCATCTTGTCTTCCTTTTCATGTCTTTCGAAAGGTAGGTCCTTTTGGGGTCATTTGGTTAAGTACTAATAAAGATATTTCCTTTTTCTCAGCAAAGGGTGGATGGTGGTTTGATTTTAGAAGTGATCAGTTTCGGTTAGAAAGTACTGAAAGAAAATTCAGTGTGTCCCATATTCAGCTACCCTCTTCAGTGGGTTATTAGTGAAAGTCCAGCTGGATTAATGAGGGAAAAAAATACCTCTAGAAAACACTAATGTGTTATCACATTTTAAATCAATGGAATGCATTCTGCATAAATTAGCTTTGGGGCTTTGTGCTCATAGTCTGTACCTGACAGTGTGAGCAAAAAGAGAGAAACAGAAATAGTCAAGAAGCTATAAGAGAGTTGGTATAGTACTATTGCAAACACTTTTCTGTATATTTAGTTGTAGACACTAGGCAGTAGCATTCAGAGAGGTAACAACTGGCTCAGAATAATATGATCCATGGGCTTAACTCAGAACTTTGCCAGAGGGAAGTCATACACGTAGGCCATTGCTGAATAGCCATGATTCTAGTCGTCATTCCGCTCTGGGGGCCCAAATGATTTTAAAAAGAAACTGCAGTTGCTTTCCATTCACTTCCAGTATAGCGACAATTGCTTCTTTAAAAGATATATCTAAATAAGATGCCAAGATGACACGTGCTTTTAAAAGAATGCTGGTAGAATGTTCCACACAGATCCAACTCTTTCTGGCACAAATCATTAGAAGTTCTCAATTTTCTTCAAAGGGAAATAGTCCATATGCAAAAACCCCACACTATATAGAAATGACAAGTGTGGTTGCCAGATTGAAGCAATGTATTTAGTTATGATTTCAGTAGGTTAATTTAGCTTTTTAGTGGTGGATTACATTTCTGGTTAGTTCATGAAGCTTCTGTTGTTACGATGTAGACTTATTGTCTGTATTTCCCTTTGGGCATTTATGCAAATGATCTCTGTGGAGTTGGTGAAGGGAAGGTCAAACATGAGCAAATTGGGATTAATATCTTTTAAAAGAAACTGGACAGGGAGGTATAAAATGGACAGGGAGGTGGACACTCTGAGTTGTCACTAATCAGTGAGTTGTTTGATCTTATGATAGTGACCATTTTTCCAGCCCTCATTTTCATAATTTAAAAGTAGTAAAAAACTATCTCTGTTGTTTTTGGGTTTGGTGACGTTGGTGGTAAAGTACTCACCTGCCAGTGGAGGAGACTTGAGACTTGAGAGCTGCAGGTTCAATCTCTGGGTTGGGAAGAACCCCTGGAGAAGAAAATGGCAACTCACTCCAGTATTCTTACCAGGAAAATCCCATGGACAGGGGAGCCTGGCAGGCTACAGTCCATAAGGTTCAAAGAGCTGGACACGACTGAAGTGACTTGGCACAAAGCACAACACGTGGGCTTTCCGGATGGCTCAGTGGGTTAAGAATCTGCCTGCAACACAGGAGACCTGGTTCAATCTCTGGGTCACGAAGATCCCCTGGAGGAGCATTCTTGCCTGGAGAATCCCATGGACAGAGGAGCCTGGGAGGCTGTAATCCATAGAGTTGCAGGAATCAGACATGACTGAAATGACTGAGTATATATTTATATGACACTCAGTTGTTTCCTGTGTAACCTTAAGGAAATTGCCTTTTTAATTGAGTTAGGTTTTGGTAAATATTTATTGAATCCTTATCATGTGCCAGGACTGTGCTTGATATCAGGGATATTATAGTGAACAAAGAAGTACATAATAAGACCGATTGTTGTGCTTACAGTCTATTTAGGGTGAAAAATCTTAAACAAGGAATCCTGCTAATAAAGGTGTAACTACTTTCGGAGCTCGGGGCTCAACAGTTAAAACAGTGTGGTTCTATGAAGCATCACTAAGGGTCCTGACTGGTAATGGGAAGGCTGGGAAAGCTTGCCTAAAACACCACCTTGTAGTGCAAGTGGCACCAGTTCGATCCCTGGCCTGGAAAGATCCCACATGCCACGGAGCAGCTGGACTGATGTGTACAACTATTGAGCGAGAGCTCTGGAGTGCATGCACCCAGAGCCGGCACTCTGTAGTAGAGAGGCCACTGTGATGGGAGGCCCACACAGGCCAAAGAACAAAGATGGATGAAAATAGATAAATGAAAGACCAATAGAAGTGGCTAAAAAACCACACAACTGTCCTTGAGTCGAGATCTGAAAGAGATAGCAAAGTGAAAGAGACAGAGTCTGACTGAGGGAACAGCACGTGCCAACATCCTGGGGTCTGTAGAATGGTGGCTTTGGTAAACTGGAAGAAGGCCGGGCTGAATGGAGCAAGAGTGTGAATTGGAGCAAGTCTCTATTGGGTACAGAAGGAAAACAAAGCTAGAATAAACAGAGTCTTAGAGGCAGATCTTCAAAGTCTTTGGTTTCTTCCTGGTGGCAACAGGAACTCAATTTCTTCACGTAGATGTTGTGAGAATCAAAGGGGACAGAGCATGCAAAATGCCCTCTCAGGGACATACAATAAGTGCTCACTAAGTGGGACCTTTTCTTAATCATTTCAGGAGTCCCTCTCTAAAGGATTTAGACAGTGGGGAAATTATAAGTGGAAATATTGCCTTAATAAATAATATTCAGAATAGTTTTAGAATCATGGAGGAATCAAACTGAGGTGAGTTGTCACAACCCAATACTTGTTTGGCCCATTGAAGAACCATGCCCTTGATAAACAGTGAGGTCAGTATATGGATGCTTAAGCACGGTAATTGCTTTGGGTCCTCCATGTTCTCCTCCTGGTTTTGTCCTGTTCTACCTGTCTCTTGACCCTTGGCATTGTCTCCTGCAGCCCTCTCGCTCTTTGGGTTTGCTAGCCCATCTTGGTTTTTACAAACTGACCCTTGCTGTTTTCTGTGCCTGAAGCTGCAATTTTCTCTGCAAGTCTCTTCTGTGCCTAATCACCTTGTCTAGGGGCCTCTGCCTTAATTTTAGCCTACCACCTCTAAAACTCTGAAGAGAATTTGGGTAGTCATTGTGCTGAGCATATTGGGGGCACTCAGTAGATAGATATTGATTGGCATACTGCCTGCAGAGTGGAATCATGGTAATCAGTGGAAGCATAATAATTGATCAATGCAGCAAGGTCATTGGCGTGACCCTTAGAAAGCTATCTGTTGGTGATTCATTGATTGCAGAGGGCAATTATAACTGCCCCAGGACAGCTGTGAAGGGCTGATTCACACAGTGCTACCACAGTTGTCTGACTCTTCTCTTCATGGACAATAGTCAACATTTTTCCTGTGCTGCATACTGAGGCCAAACCTCTGAGTTTGTTTCAGAGCTCTCCTCGGAACACAGTGAATTTGGCTACATGGTGTCCATCACTACTTACTACAGCGATAACTTAACTAAAGGGAACAGCACGTGCCAACATCCTGGGGTCTGTAGAATGGTGGCTTTGGTAAACTGGAAGAAGGCCGGGCTGAATGGAGCAAGAGTGTGAATTGGAGCAAGTCTCTATTGGGTACAGAAGGAAAACAAAGCTAGAATAAACAGAGTCTTAGAGGCAGATCTTCAAAGTCTTTGGTTTCTTCCTGGTGGCAACAGGAACTCAATTTCTTCACGTAGATGTTGTGAGAATCAAAGGGACAGAGCATGCAAAATGCCCTCTCAGGGACATACAATAAGTGCTCACTAAGTGGGACCTTTTCTTAATCATTTCAGGAGTCCCTCTCTAAAGGATTTAGACAGTGGGGAAATTATAAGTGGAAATATTGCCTTAATAAATAATATTCAGAATAGTTTTAGAATCATGGAGGAATCAAACTGAGGTGAGTTGTCACAACCCAATACTTGTTTGGCCCATTGAAGAACCATGCCCTTGATAAACAGTGAGGTCAGTATATGGATGCTTAAGCACGGTAATTGCTTTGGGTCCTCCATGTTCTCCTCCTGGTTTTGTCCTGTTCTACCTGTCTCTTGACCCTTGGCATTGTCTCCTGCAGCCCTCTCGCTCTTTGGGTTTGCTAGCCCATCTTGGTTTTTACAAACTGACCCTTGCTGTTTTCTGTGCCTGAAGCTGCAATTTTCTCTGCAAGTCTCTTCTGTGCCTAATCACCTTGTCTAGGGGCCTCTGCCTTAATTTTAGCCTACCACCTCTAAAACTCTGAAGAGAATTTGGGTAGTCATTGTGCTGAGCATATTGGGGGCACTCAGTAGATAGATATTGATTGGCATACTGCCTGCAGAGTGGAATCATGGTAATCAGTGGAAGCATAATAATTGATCAATGCAGCAAGGTCATTGGCGTGACCCTTAGAAAGCTATCTGTTGGTGATTCATTGATTGCAGAGGGCAATTATAACTGCCCCAGGACAGCTGTGAAGGGCTGATTCACACAGTGCTACCACAGTTGTCTGACTCTTCTCTTCATGGACAATAGTCAACATTTTTCCTGTGCTGCATACTGAGGCCAAACCTCTGAGTTTGTTTCAGAGCTCTCCTCGGAACACAGTGAATTTGGCTACATGGTGTCCATCACTACTTAAGTGACCTACAGACAGATGAAACTTAACTTGTCTAGGGGTCAACTTAATACCAATCCTAGCCAGTTCTCCTGTATTTCCTAGCTCCTGTCAGAAATCTGGGTATTGTCTTTGATACTTCCCAGCACTCACCTACTACATTCACATTAAATCCATCTCCAAGACCCACCATCCTATCAACTAGTCTCTTTAAAATGTGCCTGCTTCTCTCCTTCTCCATGCTGTTGTGTTAGAATGCATATTGTCTAGACTATAATGAACACATAAGACTTCCCACTGACCTGCTTGTTTCTGAACTTGATCTCTTTCTCCCCACCCATGCCTTCTCCCCCCGGCAGTTAAGGAGGTCTTTCTAAATGGTGCACTGCATCTTCTCACTTTCCTGCTGAAAAATCCTCACATAGTGCCTTCTTGCTGTTGGAAGGAACTCAGGCTGGTGAGCATGGACTATCAATTCTTTCATGACTGTTCCCTAGGAGGTTCCTCACTCACAACCTTTTCCTCCAGCCATTTTGAAATATTTGCTTTTCCACAAGTATGCCATTTTCTCTTTCATTTCTGGACCTTTGCTTATACTCTGACGTCCTCACAAAACACCTTTACACCCCCTCCCCCATCATACTTTTCTATCTGGCCCTAGTTTTCCTCAGATTTCCATTGCAATGGCAACACCTCCCAGAGAAAGCTAGTTGTCCTTCCCTTCCACCCATATCCTATACTTACTCCATCGAACCAATTGTTGACTTTACTTGTGTACTTGTCTTATCTCTCTCAGCTACAAGCTGGTTGACAATGGAGATACTCTATCTTATTTTCATTTTACCACCAGCATCAAATACAACACAGGGCTGAGTCCTAGCTTAAAACGCATTTGTTGATTAAATCAGTAAATGCATGAAAAAAAATTTTTTTTTAAAAATGTGCACCTTGATCATCAGCATTTGTTTTTTTATTTTATTTTTTTATTTTATTTTATTTATTTATCTTTTGGGGGGGTAGGGAGGGGGGGATGGGTGGGCCACTTCTGTTGGTCTTTCATTTCTCCATTTTCATCTGTCTTTGTTCTTTGGCTCCTATGGGCCTCCCATTGCGGTGGCCTCTGCCATCGCAGAGCACCGGCTCTGGGCGCACGCGCGCCAGAGCTCCGGTTTGGTAATTGGACACATCGGTCTAGCCGCTCCGCGGCACATGGGATCTTCCCAGGCCAGGGATCGAACCAGCGCCCCTTGCACTGCAAGGCGGTGTCCTTAGCCACTGGACCACCAGGGGAAGCCCAAATGCATGAAAATTTAACCAAATGTGTGCTTATAGAAAAACATGTGCTATTAGGTGGAAGAAAAATTGTGGGAAAAGAGTAAGCAGAGGTCAAATCATGCACGTTTCCCCCTGCTCTTATTTATTTTTCACCCCCACTGCACTGGCTTTACTTGGGATGTTCTTTGAGTAATGCTCTGAGTCATTAACATTCCCTGTTGTTCATAAATAGAGCAGACTGTCACGATGTAGCCCACTGTCTTCTCCAGGCAGGGCATGGAGCTTCTGTTGCTCTCTGCAACAGCCCTGTATTGTGGGAATGTGGTGAATTGTAGAGCGCACAGCTCTGAATGCAGACAGGCCTGGGTTTAAATACCTATGTAAATCAGTATTTAACAATAATAGTAAAAAATGTTCACTTATTATTAGTATGGTACTGTATTAAGTTGGTTTTCATGTATCACCTCTTCTAGGGTTCAATAAAATTTACTATATCATTGTTCCCAAGTTATGCATAAAAAAAGTTAATCTTTAAATAGATGAGTATTTTCTCAAGCCACAAGTGGGGTTTTAGAGCAAAGTCTGGTTATTTTAGAGACAGAACTTAGTTTCTGTCATATTCAGGTGCATCATACACAGAAAATATGATAGAATCAGTACTGAGAACAGTGCCCAGCACATTACCCCTTTATGATAAATAGCTTTCTCTGTTATTTTTCCTTTATAGGAGAAAAATCAGCTCTATCCCCTGTCTATCTCTCCATGCTCTTTTCTATTCTTCAGTTCTGGGTTCAGGCATAGCTTTTCTCACCCCCTAGTGTCTCCCGAGCCCACCGCTCATTTGACTTCCTCCCATTCAGTCTGCAGGAACACAAACTCCTGCGGGCGCTGGTTGTCCTCCATGTTTTGATGGCATTCCTCTCAGCCCTTGGCACAGTGCCGTGGAATTGTAGGTCAGTCAATAAATGCTTGCTGAAAGAATGCATTAAACCTCACGACCATTCTTCTGACCTTGAACTCAGTATAATGTTCTAAAGAGCTAAGCTAATTCATTAAGCACATATTGTATTATATGTATATGATAGATCTGTATTATTTTAGGGACGACCAGGGAAGCCCAAATGCATGAAAATTTAACCAAATGTGTGCTTATAGAAAAACATGTGCTATTAGGTGGAAGAAAAATTGTGGGAAAAGAGTAAGCAGAGGTCAAATCATGCACGTTTCCCCCTGCTCTTATTTATTTTTCACCCCCACTGCACTGGCTTTACTTGGGATGTTCTTTGAGTAATGCTCTGAGTCATTAACATTCCCTGTTGTTCATAAATAGAGCAGACTGTCACGATGTAGCCCACTGTCTTCTCCAGGCAGGGCATGGAGCTTCTGTTGCTCTCTGCAACAGCCCTGTATTGTGGGAATGTGGTGAATTGTAGAGCGCACAGCTCTGAATGCAGACAGGCCTGGGTTTAAATACCTATGTAAATCAGTATTTAACAATAATAGTAAAAAATGTTCACTTATTATTAGTATGGTACTGTATTAAGTTGGTTTTCATGTATCACCTCTTCTAGGGTTCAATAAAATTTACTATATCATTGTTCCCAAGTTATGCATAAAAAAAGTTAATCTTTAAATAGATGAGTATTTTCTCAAGCCACAAGTGGGGTTTTAGAGCAAAGTCTGGTTATTTTAGAGACAGAACTTAGTTTCTGTCATATTCAGGTGCATCATACACAGAAAATATGATAGAATCAGTACTGAGAACAGTGCCCAGCACATTACCCCTTTATGATAAATAGCTTTCTCTGTTATTTTTCCTTTATAGGAGAAAAATCAGCTCTATCCCTGTCTATCTCTCCATGCTCTTTTCTATTCTTCAGTTCTGGGTTCAGGCATAGCTTTTCTCACCCCCTAGTGTCTCCCGAGCCCACCGCTCATTTGACTTCCTCCCATTCAGTCTGCAGGAACACAAACTCCTGTGGGCGCTGGTTGTCCTCCATGTTTTGATGGCATTCCTCTCAGCCCTTGGCACAGTGCCGTGGAATTGTAGGTCAGTCAATAAATGCTTGCTGAAAGAATGCATTAAACCTCACGACCATTCTTCTGACCTTGAACTCAGTATAATGTTCTAAAGAGCTAAGCTAATTCATTAAGCACATATTGTATTATATGTATATGATAGATCTGTATTATTTTAGGGAGGACTTTGTGATTCCAGTCTTTGGTTAGCCCAGTGGTTCTTAACTGGAGAGCTTTCCCCGCAGAAGACATTTGGCCATGTCTGGGGACATTTTTGGTTGTTGCACCTGTGGGGGTTACAACTGGCATCTACTGTGTCGAGATGGGGATGTTGCTAAATCTTCTAGAATACCCAGGACAGCCCCACGTCAGAGAATTATCCAGCCCCGAACGTCAACAGTGCTGAGACTGAGAAACTGGGGTGGTGTATAAATGCCCGAGGGCTTCCCTGGTGGCTCGGTGGTAAGGAAACTGCCTGCAGTGCAGGAGATGTGGGTTTGATCCTGGATCAGGAAGATCTTCTGAGGAGGGAATGGTAGCCCTCTCCAGTATTCTTTCCTGGGAAATCCCATGGGCAGAGGAGCCTGGTGGGCTACAGGCCATGGAGTCACACAGAGGCAGACATGACTTAGCGACTAAACCACTACCACCACAAGTACAGGGGAAAATAGAAATCTACTGCTAAGTTCTTTTTGAATCAAAATTTCAAAGATACTACAAACAATTATGTATAGTTAAAACTTCGCTAATTCAGAAGAGCTTGAGGGAAACCATTCCTTACTGTGTGATTTATGTAAGAGCAGCCAAGTTCATATTTAACATAATATACAGTAATTAAATGTGGCAATCAAAAAGTAATGCTCATAAAGACATTCTTAAAATGGCTATGAATTGTCTGTAATTGATATGTGTTTATAGTCAAAGAAGTGATGATAACAATTTTTTAAAAATTTGGACACTTTAACGAACACTTTCCTCTCTCACACCTTAATAATCTCAACTCAGAATTTCAGCCTGTGCATCAAATTCTCATTGCTGCTCTTGTTTAATTCCTAAGTTATGTCTGACACGTTTGCGACCCATGGACTGTAACCACCAGGCTCCTCTGTCCATGGAATCCTTCAGACAAGAATACTAGAATGGGGGCTTCCCCTGGTGGTCCAGTGGGTAAGGACACCGCCTTGCAGTGCAAGGGGCGCCGGTTCGATCCCTGGCCTGGGAAGATCCCACGTGCCGCGGAACGGCTGGACTGATGTGTCCAATTACCGAGCCGGAGCTCTGGAGCTCATGCGCCCTGAGCCGGCACTCTGCAATGACAGACGCCACCGCGATGGGAGGCCCACAGGAGCCAAAGAACAAAGACGGATTAACAGAGAGAAACGAAAGACCAATAGACGTGGCCCGCCTGCTCCCCTCCCTCCCCAGTCCAACCCCCGCTCAAAAATAAATAAGTAAAATAAATCTTTAAAAAAAAAAAAAAAGAATACTAGAATGGGTTGCCATTCCCTTTTCCAGGGGATCTTCCTGACTGAGAGATCGAACCCATGTATCCTGTATTGCAGGTGGATTCTTTATTGCTGAGCCACCTGGAGACCCCCACATTCCCATTGGAAGCATCCAAATTAAGTAATTATTTGATGACACAATAATAATCACACCATTCTTAAATTGAAATACTTTTAAAAACAAGGAAAGAAAAAAGAAATACTTTAAAACACACACACACACGAAGCTAGGAACAGAGTTATGAGTGAATCAAAAAAGAAAAAAAGCTGTACTATAACTCAGGCTTACTTGGTGTACAATTTACACATCTGCAAGAAAGATGTTTTTATATCAATTATTCTAATCTATTTTTAAGTAGATACTCTTTCTGGAGCAGTGTAAGGTTCACAGAAAAAGAACAGAAAGTATAAGGGTTTCCCATGTATTTTCTTCCCTGATGGCACGCAAGCCTTGTCCATCATCAGCCTCTCCCACCAGAGCCATAAATGTGTAACAACTGATGAATCTACAGTCATACATCATTATCACCTCAAATCCATGGTTTGTTTTAGGGTTCACTCTGTGTATTTTCGATTCTGTGGGTTTTGACAATTGCGCATGGAGATGTATCCACCACTGTAGTATCATCCAGGGTAAAAAGAATTATTTTTTAAAAGTCAAAACCAATGAGGGCTCCTAAAGTTACTCACTAGTAACTTTTCACAGTTCTCATGTTAAAGCAAACATGCCTCTGGTAGGTCATTTACACGAAGACATTTTATTTCCCAAAGAAAAATTAGAAGTCTGTAACTGGAAACCAGATTTAGAAACATTTGCATAGTTCAGCCCTTCAGTTTTCTCTTTAACTGCGTTATCACTTGGAGTATGAAGGAAATTGCTTCATGGAAATTTCCGTTCTTGGAGGACAGAGAAAGTTGTGAAACGTCTGACAACGAATGAGAAGACTGGTTGTGAAAGAAACTTCCTGTAAAACAGTGGGTTAAACCATGAATTCCTCCAGTTCTGAATCCCGCAAGACCAGGGAAAATCTGACAAAGTGAAATGTTAAACCTTTCAGGCAAGCCAGGTGAACTTGTAAAAGCTTTGTTTAGTCAGTAAGTCATGTCTGACTCGTTTGTGACCTCATGGGCTGTCGTCCACCAGGCTCCTCTGTCTGTGGATTCTTCCGGGCAAGAATACTGGAGTGGGCAGCCATTTCCTTCTCCAAGTAAAAGCATGTTTGCATCCAGGTAAAAGAATCTGCTACAATAAGCTGTGATGGGGGCAGTTTGGATGAAACATAAAATTAAACACATGCCTAAATATAATATTATTGATTGTCATTGTATGCTGGGCACTATTCACATTGTAAATTCACAACCTGATAAGGCATATATTATCACTTGCATTTTACAAATAAGCAAATCTATTTTCAGATAGGTAAAGTAATTTGAACAAGTCCCTACAACTACTCAGTAAAAGAACAGAAAGTATAAGGGTTTCCCATGTATTTTCTTCCCTGATGGCACGCAAGCCTTGTCCATCATCAGCCTCTCCCACCAGAGCCATAAATGTGTAACAACTGATGAATCTACAGTCATACATCATTATCACCTCAAATCCATGGTTTGTTTTAGGGTTCACTCTGTGTATTTTCGATTCTGTGGGTTTTGACAATTGCGCATGGAGATGTATCCACCACTGTAGTATCATCCAGGGTAAAAAGAATTATTTTTTAAAAGTCAAAACCAATGAGGGCTCCTAAAGTTACTCACTAGTAACTTTTCACAGTTCTCATGTTAAAGCAAACATGCCTCTGGTAGGTCATTTACACGAAGACATTTTATTTCCCAAAGAAAAATTAGAAGTCTGTAACTGGAAACCAGATTTAGAAACATTTGCATAGTTCAGCCCTTCAGTTTTCTCTTTAACTGCGTTATCACTTGGAGTATGAAGGAAATTGCTTCATGGAAATTTCCGTTCTTGGAGGACAGAGAAAGTTGTGAAACGTCTGACAACGAATGAGAAGACTGGTTGTGAAAGAAACTTCCTGTAAAACAGTGGGTTAAACCATGAATTCCTCCAGTTCTGAATCCCAAGACCAGGGAAAATCTGACAAAGTGAAATGTTAAACCTTTCAGGCAAGCCAGGTGAACTTGTAAAAGCTTTGTTTAGTCAGTAAGTCATGTCTGACTCGTTTGTGACCTCATGGGCTGTCGTCCACCAGGCTCCTCTGTCTGTGGATTCTTCCGGGCAAGAATACTGGAGTGGGCAGCCATTTCCTTCTCCAAGTAAAAGCATGTTTGCATCCAGGTAAAAGAATCTGCTACAATAAGCTGTGATGGGGGCAGTTTGGATGAAACATAAAATTAAACACATGCCTAAATATAATATTATTGATTGTCATTGTATGCTGGGCACTATTCACATTGTAAATTCACAACCTGATAAGGCATATATTATCACTTGCATTTTACAAATAAGCAAATCTATTTTCAGATAGGTAAAGTAATTTGAACAAGTCCCTACAACTACTCAGTAAAAGAAGAAGGCATCATCTCTAGGTTTGCTTGGAGGGAAAAAAAGGATTTTCCTGATATTTTAAATGGAAGCATGTGGCTTTCTTTTGTAAAACTGGAGAGGCCCTTCATGCCCGGGACGGACTCCAGGCCTGCCTTTGTGTCGACTGATGAATTATGGCCATGGTTGCCTCATAACCCGTGCATCTCAGAACGCCAGCTTGGCGACCACCTGGCTGGAGTGATTTATTGAAACGTGGCTGTTCTTGGTTCGATGCACATAAGCGCGCCACCAGGGCACCTTGGGGTAATTATATTGTGGATGAAGCGCTGCCATGGCAGCCACCCGTGGAGTTGTTTATGTCCTGAAACTGCAGTGCCTGGCCCCCCAGAGGGCTCTTCCTCCTGCTGAGGCTGGAAGGCTGAGGGCCTGGAGGTCAGGGTGGGGATGAGGGATGAGCACTGACCTATTACCATGGAGACATTCTAGGCGAGAGGAGCCTAGAGGAGCCGTGCTGAATTTCTCAGAAGGTCCTGGTGGAATTAAACAAAAATGCTGACCTTTTTCAAAAGGGCCATAAATAATGTATAGCTCACTTCCTAAATTTGTTCCCTCAACCATTTTTTGCTTCAAACATTCAATGGTTTATGCCACATTGAAGTTCCAATTCAAATATATAATCAAATTTATAAAAACATTTTCACCTTAACAGGCTCTTTGGTTGAAATGAGGTGGTGATACGGCTCATCTACCTTCAATAGCAGGAGTGGACGTTGGTGGATTTATTTTTGCATTTGAATTCCCTTTGAAGACCATTTGTAGTTCTTTGAGTAAAAGCATCACCAAAGAGCCTCTGGTTAATTAAAAATTTAAGAATAGGGCTTTCCTTCCATACTGGAACCCAACCAAATTTTATGGATAAAAAGTGAAGAAGAAAGTTAACTAGTATATATTGAACAACCCTTTTTTAAAAAATTTAGATCAGTTTTATAGCAGTAAAGTTGTTATCATGAAAAAGCGATATTTACCTTGTAGAGTTTCTTTAAGGATTAAGATGTGATATAGGTATGGCAAATTCAAAAACCTGCAGGGGACAGAGAAGGAGAAATATCCTAGGACATCCCTTGTATGTGGAATCTGAAAAGAAGTGATGCAAAGGAACCTACTTAAAAAACAGAGAGAGACTCACACACTTAGAGAACTGACTTATGACTGGTTGCCTAAGGGAAGGGATGGTTAAGAAATTTGGGATGGACATGGACACACTGTTGTATTTTAAATGGATAACCAACAAGTACCTACTGTATAACATGTGGAACTCTGCTCAGTGTTATGTGGCAACCAGGATGGGAGAGGGGCTGGGGAGAATGGATATGTGTATGTATAGGGCTGAATTCCTTCACTTTTCACCTGAAGGTATCACATTATTAATTAGATATACCCCAATATAAAGCAAAAATGTTTTCTTTTTTTTTTAAATTTGGCCTCTTTTATTGTTTTTTATTTTATTTATTAGTTTTCATCCATTTTTACTCTTTGGCCTATGTGGGCCTCCCATTGGTGGCCTCTCTCATTGCAGAGCACCAGCTCTGGGCGCTTGCGTTCCAGAGTGCTGGCTCCTAACTGGACACACCAGTCCAGCCACTCCATGTCACGTGGGATCTTTCCAGGCCAGGGATCAAACCTGTGCCCCATGCACTGCAAGGCAGACTCTTTACCCACTGGGCCACCAGGAAAGCCCGTAAAAAGTTGTTTGTTTGTTTGTTTGTTTTTAAAAAGGCTGAAATTGACCACATATTCAAAAACTTGTCTCCTCACCTATTCTTAGTCTGAAGGAATGAAATTTCAACGTGTTGCTTGAAATGTTATGGAAGAAAACACACACTTCAACCAATCTATGAAAAGAGGTGTAGTTGTGTAACCTGCTAATCTGAGCATAAAGTAGATGTCAAACAAGAAATAGTGTTGCAGGGGCCAAAGGAGACTGTATATATGGGCAAATGGGCTGAATCCCAGGCAACAGGGCAGTATCGGGCCTGAGGCAAATTGAAGAGTACTTGTTCAACTAAAAGTAGCCACTTGGTATGCGCTCCAGAGCTCTGGCTCAGTAATTGGACACATCGGTCCAGCCACTCCACGGCACGTGGGATCTTCCCAGGCCAGGGCTCGAACCGGCGCCCCTTGCACTGCAAGGCGGTGTCCTTACCCACTGGACCACCAGGGGAAGCCCCTAACTGTTCTTATTTGTTGTACTTGGAGATATGCTAAGAAGTTTGTGCTTTTTTCTTGTTTATAAATGGGGAGTCTTAAGGCTCCATGACCTGAGTTGGATGTGACAGAGCCTAGCCTAGGTTTCTTTGATCTCAAGCTTCAGCTTGGTCCAATCGTCAGTGGTTAAGAGTGTTCTTTAATGGCTTATAGTTTTCTTTCTTCTTTTTAAAAATTTTATTTATTTATTTATTTTTGGCTATTCTGGGTTTTCACTGCTGCCGCAGGCTCTTTGCTAATGGCAGGGAGTGGGGGCTACTCTCTAGTTGGGGTGAGCAGGCTTCTTGTTGCGGTGACTTCTCTTGTGGAACTCGGGCTCTAGGGCACATGGGCTTCAGTAGTTGCGACACATGGGCTCCATAGTCACGGCTCTGAGGCTCTAGAGCATGGGCTCAATAGTTGTGACTCATGGGCTTAGTTGCTCCGCAGCATATGGGTTCTTCCCAGATCAGGGATCAAACCTGTGTCTCCTGCATGGGCAGGTGAACTCTTCACCACTGAGCTACTGGGGAAGCCCCATGGCTTATAGTTTTTTATGCTGACCTGATTCCCGTAATATTTACATATGTATTTATAAGGAAGAGGACTCATACATAGAAGTCTCCATCCAGAATGGGATTCTGGATTCACTGCTTCTAGGCTGAATTACTTTCCTTGTGACAGCATTCATACAGGGTCTGAATTCATAGTTGCAATATGCCTTTCTTATATTCAGAGAATGAGTCTTTAAAGACCCTCTGTGGCTTCAGCCTAAATGTTAGATTCTCTAGTGTTTTGCCACTGAAGACAAAAAGATTTCAAACAGACAGAGGTCTTTTTTATCCTTTTTTTTTTTGACCTTTCATTCTTGATAAGGCTTATAAAGCAAGAACCATGAAGCTAATAGTTCTTATTTTTGCTTCTTTGTTTCCAAAGTTCAAACATGCCTATGTTCTAGTCTGGAGAACCAAAAAGCAAATCAAGGTCAGTAAAGAGATGTGAGCTAATGATCCAAGAAGTAGAACAAAGTCAGTGAGTGGAAAGGGGAGCTTTTGATGCAGGAAGGAGAACTAGATCAATAAACCAAAGGTGAACTCAGGTCCCAGGAAGTAGAATGTGATTAGCGAATAGAAAGGTGAGCTCATAACCCAGAAAGTAGAATAAGGTAGGCAAATTAAGGAAAAAGGAATTAGATAGAAAGTAGCTCTTCGAAGCATGGATGATTTAAAAAAAATTTTTCTGTCTTTTTGCCAGGGGAAGGCCAGTAGCACTAGGAGTTATTTGAAAACAGGGAGCTCAACCCTGTCTTTTGTGACACCTAGAAGGGCGGGGTAAGGTGGGAGATGGGTTCAGGAGGGGTGAAGATACATGTTCACCTGGGGCTGATTCGTGTTGATGTGTGGCCAATGCAGTATTGTAGAGCAGATGTTCTCCCATAATTGTACTTTGTCCTGTACTTCTCAATATTGTATAATTAAAAACTTATAATTAAAAAAGGAAGAAAAAAACCCAAACAGAAAAAACAGAATGACTGATTCACTTCAAAGTTGACTTTGTAGGTTTTCTGTGTCTTCAGCTGTGAGGTTCTTACTTAGCCCCAGCTTCCTCATCTCTAAAATTGAGCTAGTAATACTACTTGTCTCATAGGTTGTTGTGAGAGTTAAATGGTCTATGTAAGTGCTTAGTATGGTGCCTGATAGAGAGTAACTACTCAATAAATATTATTATTCTCATTTTAAAATGTTTCAAATTGACTTTTTGCTTCTTAATGAGCATATGCTCTTATCTACTGGCCTGTCTCTCTCACTTACCTACTGGTTTCTTTATTGCAGTGAAGCATCTCCTATTTGCTTAATAGTTACTGAGAGGGTTTTTGGTGAGACAGGCTCTTTTGCACTATTAAATGCTATTGAAAGCACATCTACTAATTCCATAGCACAGAGTCCCACAGTCCCAGGGCACAATCTCTGTGTGAATCTATGATAAACTGATAACAAGTGGGTTGTTTATTCCCTGGTCAAGTGATTGTGCCAGGGGTAGGAGGTGAGAGAGATTGGTTTGGTATGGTAGAACAGATTTTCATACAAACGCTGGCTTTACATCAGAAAGTCTGGGCTTGGTACACAGAGTGCCTCAGGATGGAAAGAGAAACCTGATCTTGTTTTCTTAGGATCACCTGTCAGTTGAGTGGAAATTTACTGTCTATTGTATAGACATAAGTATGATAGAAATCGTGGCTACCTGGCTAGAGGTTCTTATAAAGATGAGTTTGGGTAAGTGCTACATAAGCGTTAGTAAAAAGCATACTGAATTTCTTCCCCCTTCCTCATAAAGGGATGTTTTCCTCTCCAGTATCTCTTTTTGTTATTTCCTTCCTCTTTCTCATTGCTTATGGATGTACATTTTATTAAAATGCTGCAAAATATGTATTGCTTATTATAAGGTGTAATTATAGGTTCTTGGCAAAGTAAAGGTCCGTGTTACTATGCTATATGTGTTCGGTATTAATTGCCTGGTTTCCATTGACTTGCTGGCTACTTAAGCCACTGACCTGTTATCGAAGCAGGATCACTGTACACAGTGTGTATCTATTCCCCGCCCCAGCTTTCCGCGTCTCACATACAATGGCTTGAGGATGTCATTTCTGCAAAACAATAACCACTCTTCCTGTGTGCCTGGTGCTCTACAGTTTCAAAAGCACTTTCCTCTGCATTTTGTTACTTGATTTTCATAACAAACCTGTGAGTCCAGTAGGGCTTTATGAATTCTCTTCTACAGTATGTTTTTTTTTTTTTTTAATTTTGACCACTTTAATTGGTTTTTCATTTATTTATTTTCATCCATCTTTATTCTTTGGCCTATGTGGGACTCCCATTGTTGTGGCCTCTTCTGTTGCAGAGCTCTGGCTCTGGGCACACGTGCTCCAGAGCGCTGGCTCCTAATGGGCACACAGGTCCAGCCGCTCCGTGGTATGTGGGATCTTCCTGGGCCAGGGATCAAACCAGTGCCCCTTGCACTGCAAGGCAGATTCTCTACCCACTGGACCACCAGAGAAGCCCTGAATACTCTTTTATACATAAGGAAAATAAACCTTAAAGAATATACTCAGTTCCTAAAGGCACAGAATAGAGATTTGAACTCAAGCCTGGATGAGTCCAGGGCCCTTGCTTTATCCTCTGTTCACAGGCAGAGAGAGGTGATTTCTCAAAAACCTCCCTATTAGTTGGAGTGCCTCTTTTTTATTTTTATTTTTTAAGGATATGTATACCAAAAGGATCCTTAGAGGTGGAATCAAAGCAATGAAAGGCAGTTGTTTTTCTCCAGGGTGCCTCTGACCCTGTTCTGGTTCTTTACCTTTTCAAAATTGTCATGCCGAGGTCACAGAGAATGTAGGTCACTGAGGTAACTCAGCACTGGTGAGGCAGTATCAAGGAGAGAAGGGGAATTAGACTTGGGTGTGGATACTGGATCCACTGGCTTCCGGTTTTAGCATCACGGACATTCTCTCTGGAGTCTCTATGTCTTCATCTGGTAGATGGGAAAAATGAGAGTATCTTTGAGGGATGGAGTGAAGATCGACAAAACAGAGTTCCTGTAAACTGCTTAGCAGAGAACTTGGTGTTATCTCCTCATAAATAAATAATAGCGACTGTTACTTATACTAACTTTACCTCTGCTCTTTGGATGTTATAATATAGGGAAATCAGATGACTGGACGTTTCTCAAATATATTTTGCCTTAGAGATCTTCCAGGTCTTTGGTTCTTAAGACGCAAAAACGAGGAATAAAGAAAATGATAGCTAATATGTGTGTTGCACATATGCCTTCTATACCATATTTCAACTTCTGCCAAGAATGATCATATCATCATGTTCCTTTAAACAAAAAATCAATTCAATTTAGCAAATGTTATCTGAGGGCCTGCTCTGTGTCCAATTCTGCCCTGGGCATTGGGGTCGGGGTGGACACAACATGGTGTTCAGCTTCAAGAAGTTTTGGGGTGAATGGGGATGATGGAAACAGAGGTTTTAAACTTGTGCTGCAAAGTCTGTATGCTCAGGACGGTACTAAGGCTGTAAGAGGGCCACTTAGGCAGGCCTAGAGCTTAGAAAGCAGTTGGAGGACTCCTGGGAGCACTCTGGTATTGCCAGATGGTAAAATTAAAATCTATAAGCAGTGGAAGGTAGCTCTGAAAAGGATTTCTGGAGCCAGGTTATGGGGTCCTGTTGACAGGGTGGTGGACTTTATCTCATAGGTTAGAAGTCACAAAATACCATACAATGTAGTAAAAAAATGATAAGGAAACTGAAAGAAAAAAAACAACAAAACAGAAAATGACAGTTAAACAATTAAAATACTCCCTGGGGGAATTCTCCGAAAGTTTCTTAGGAGCACCATTTGTAAAACCCCAAGTTGAGACAACCCAAATGCTCATCCACAGCAAGATAAATAAACTGTGGTATTGTCACTCAACAGGGTATTGTAGATTAGGGGATACAGCAAATTATAGCCCCTGGGCCAAATCTGGCCCACTGTCTGTTTTTGCTAATATATCTTATTAGTACACAGTCAAGCTCATTCTTTTATAGATTGGCAATAGCTTTTTTCACGATATAACAGAGTTGTGTTGTTGAGTAAAGAAAGCTGTAATGGTCTCTTACCATCAGCAAGTGTTTGGCTTTAAGTATTATATAACTGTAACCCTACTGGCTTAAATGATAAGTCAATGTATTTTCTCTGCAATAAGGAATCTCAACGGGCTCCATATACTGGCAGAGACAGTACGTGCAGGGCCGCTTCACTCTGTGCTTTTGGTTCTGTGCCCCTGATTGGTCAGCTATACCCACACCCTGGTTGCATGATGGCTGTAGCCATTCTAGATATCATACTCAGACACAAAAACATCCAGAGGCATGATAAAGGCGACTTCTGTCTTCCTTTTGTTTCTCTAGTGGAATTCCCATCTGTCTCCGTAGGCAAGCATCTTTAAGCAAATGTTATCTGAGGGCCTGCTCTGTGTCCAATTCTGCCCTGGGCATTGGGGTCGGGGTGGACACAACATGGTGTTCAGCTTCAAGAAGTTTTGGGGTGAATGGGGATGATGGAAACAGAGGTTTTAAACTTGTGCTGCAAAGTCTGTATGCTCAGGACGGTACTAAGGCTGTAAGAGGGCCACTTAGGCAGGCCTAGAGCTTAGAAAGCAGTTGGAGGACTCCTGGGAGCACTCTGGTATTGCCAGATGGTAAAATTAAAATCTATAAGCAGTGGAAGGTAGCTCTGAAAAGGATTTCTGGAGCCAGGTTATGGGGTCCTGTTGACAGGGTGGTGGACTTTATCTCATAGGTTAGAAGTCACAAAATACCATACAATGTAGTAAAAAAATGATAAGGAAACTGAAAGAAAAAAAACAACAAAACAGAAAATGACAGTTAAACAATTAAAATACTCCCTGGGGGAATTCTCCGAAAGTTTCTTAGGAGCACCATTTGTAAAACCCCAAGTTGAGACAACCCAAATGCTCATCCACAGCAAGATAAATAAACTGTGGTATTGTCACTCAACAGGGTATTGTAGATTAGGGGATACAGCAAATTATAGCCCCTGGGCCAAATCTGGCCCACTGTCTGTTTTTGCTAATATATCTTATTAGTACACAGTCAAGCTCATTCTTTTATAGATTGGCAATAGCTTTTTTCACGATATAACAGAGTTGTGTTGTTGAGTAAAGAAAGCTGTAATGGTCTCTTACCATCAGCAAGTGTTTGGCTTTAAGTATTATATAACTGTAACCCTACTGGCTTAAATGATAAGTCAATGTATTTTCTCTGCAATAAGGAATCTCAACGGGCTCCATATACTGGCAGAGACAGTACGTGCAGGGCCGCTTCACTCTGTGCTTTTGGTTCTGTGCCCCTGATTGGTCAGCTATACCCACACCCTGGTTGCATGATGGCTGTAGCCATTCTAGATATCATACTCAGACACAAAAACATCCAGAGGCATGATAAAGGCGACTTCTGTCTTCCTTTTGTTTCTCTAGTGGAATTCCCATCTGTCTCCGTAGGCAAGCATTCCAGTGCATGCCTGTGCTGAGACCCATCCCTGGAAGGAGCTCCACAATGATCCTGGCTAAGCAAGACCTATTCCCGGGTGCTGGGGCCAACCTTCTCTGAAGTATCTTCCTTCCTGGAGGAGGGAGAAAGCCAACCTGAAATTCTGTTTGAGAGGAATGGGGTGGGGTGATGGAGTTTGAGTGTGTAACCAACACCAACCTCTAATTGCATTCTGTGCCCAGCGCTTCTGTTTGTTCACAGCATATTTGACTTTGCTGCCGTTCACCCAGAGAACGTTTGTTAAGATCTACTCTGTGCCAGATACTGATGGATGCATTTGCCTAAGACACATCTGAACATACTCTCATTCAGTCTGAAAGCTTCCACTTTGGTCCCCAAGTAAAGATCTGCTTGTAGCTCATCATTCAGGGTCTGGATCCTGTATTCTTCCTGACTCACGCTGCTCAGCCGAGATGCACCCAGTCTCACAGTGTTACGCTTCCACCTTTGGTTGTCCTGTTTCCCTGGCCTTGACGCCCTCTGTTCGCCACGCCCATCTGCTCTGGTCAGAATTTGAATTCATCTTTGAAAAAAGAGTGAAATGCCACCAACTACATAGCAATCCACCAAATTTTCACAGCAACAGTCTTGACTCTTCTCTATTTTGTCTACTAGATCACTAGGTATTTTGTATCTTATCATTTATTCCACTAAGAGCACGGGACGTGAGTATAATTTTCTCCATTTTCCAACTAAGAAACAAAGATGTTTACCTGAGATTCACAGGCTTAGCAAGCTGGTGAGGCTGGATTCACACCTAAGCTCTTTGGTTTGCAAACTAAACGTATGCATTGCTTAAACACACACACATGACAGACAGATCTACTTTCCAGCTCCATTTCCCCTAGCTAGGTGGCTTTGAAAATTACATTCCTTATCAATAGCCCATGGGTTCTCATAGCCCTAGTCAAACTGGAATTCTTTTAATTACACTCTTAACAGAGTGTTTTCCAGAGTACTAGGTCACAGCCCTTTAGTTGGTCATGACCAGTAATGTTTAACAGATTTATTAAAATACAATTCACGTGCCACACCACTCATCCGTTTAAAGTGTAAAATTCAATGATTTTAGTGTATTTCCAGAGCTGTGCAACCTTCACCACCAGGTAATTTGGAAAATTATATTACCTACAAAAGACTCCCTGTACCTATCACTCCCTTATCTCCCCTCATCTTCCCAACCACAGCATGTTCTATTCCTCTACTTTAGGTTTCTATAAATTTGTCTATTATGGACATTTCATATAAATATTACCATATAAAGCAGAACTTTTTGTGACTGATTTCTCTCACTTAACATAATGTTTTCAAGCTTCATTCACGTTGTAGCATGTATAGTAACTTCATTCTTTTTTGTCAAATAATATCCTGTTTTATGGATGTACTGCCTTTTGCTTATCTGTTTGTTGTCTGCTGGACCTTGGAGTTGTCTCCACCTTTTGGTTATTATGGTGATCCTGCTATTGAAGATGCATGTGCTAGTGTTGTGTGGACATGTGTTTTCATTTTTCTTGGGTATATAGATAGGAGTAGAATATGCATGATATGGTAGCTCTATGTTAAACTCTTTGAGGAACTTCTAGACTATTTTCCAAAGTCGTGAATTGTTTTTATGTTTTCTACCACTCAGGTATGAGGGTTTTGATTTCTTCGTATTCTTGCCAATACTTGTTGTTTTTTTGATTATAGCTGTCTTAGCATGTGTGAAGTGGGCATTTTCTCACCTAATTGTCCTGACGAGAGCCTCCATCAAGTTCAACGTGGAATAGGAGTGAGGAGTGCTGATCTTAGAGGAACAGCATTCAGGGTTTGTTTTTTTTTTTTAACCACTAA